>JACCGJ010000883.1:0-70524 GCA_013407085.1 Atriophallophorus winterbourni
TTATTCTAATGAGAATGACTACTCCATCGCACTTGCTATTATTTCTCTCATTCGGTGTAACTTTTGCATGCAAGCAAATTTGTAAATACGCTCAATCGCTTGGTGTTCTATATCATTTTCTATTGAAAGAGTCATTGTTTTCTATTGAAAGAGTCTTGTGTTTGTCCGCAATACCCATCAGACCGAACCCTTCTGATTTTTCAGTAGCAATGGAGCAACTATTCACTCATGACAATATTGCCGCCTTGCAAAATCTACTCAAGACTGCGGATGAGGCAGAATCCAGCGATGACGACGAAATGGTAAGTGCAGGGTCTAAGATGTGATTTGTCTTTTATCGTATTATCGTGTGTTCCCTACTATATCTGCGTAATGATTCTTTAAAAGGTAGACAATACAGTTGGTGGATATTCAGTACTACTTTATTCGGGAATGAATGGATTTTATTGAGTTTAAAGTTGTGAGCCACATTCAGGGGCGACCTATAATCGTCCTCACGTTCATCAATTACATTTAAAGACCGTGGAACTTGCAGACTAGTTCTGACTGGGTTTTGTTATCAATAGATTGTCCTCTGAACGGAATATTAGATAATCACGTTCATTGTTCACATCATCTTTTCATACGCAGCAAACTATAAAACTCTGTGAGACTGAGTTCATTGTCTGAGGCATTGTAAATGAGAGAGCCGCGTTATCACGATATACCAGCACTCGCCTATTCTTATTGGAATGTGTAGCAACGAAGCCTATTTGTAGTTAGAAACTGTCTCTGCTGATGATTGTTATGCTGAAATCATCTCACGTTTGGCATACATGAATATATGGTATATATGTATTGAGTCGCGTCAGGACAAAAAACCAATAGCTTTGACAATTACGATTTCTTAGTCAAAATATTCATTTGTGAAAACGAAATAACAGATAATCATGGAATATCACGCATAGTCCAGTTGAATACTTACCATCAGTCAATATGCAAGTGTCGTTAAATCGTTATGCAACAAATAAGTGTCCAAATTTCAAATCAAAGTTTCGACGCTGGGAGCGGGCATTTTAAACGAAACAGAACCGTACAGGATAAAATTATTGGCGTCAGCTGATATGGGAATCAGGAATTCGTAGTGTCGCTGAGTTGCTGCGTGTTTATCGCGACTCACGTTATTTGAATAAATGTTTTATTGGATTATGTGGAGTATGCAATATTTTGTGTGTAAGAATCACATCACGCCATTGGCTTATTTGAAGGGGTCATGGAAGTTCCGATTTTGCATGATTTTGTCGTAGTTCGTTTCTGGAAACCACTTACGAGTTCGATTGCACAATGGTATATTGTATTAAGATGTAGTGTATAAGTGCTGAGTGTAAACAGCACGAAACCTGTCGCGAGGTGTGTTTATGTAATGGAAAAGCATGAAAATGAGCATTTCTGTAGTATATCACTTTTGAGTCAGGGAGTGCAAGGTTCCAATGCGTGCTAAATCTTTGAACAGCCGCACTCGAAAGTGGATAGCCAAGCGAAATTTGGCATGGGCTACACACAGGATCACTCGAACAGATCTAGATAGGGAACATTCTCGACATGTCCGTCTTGAAGGCTAGCAATATCACCATTGGATGCTGATAGACAAAATGGAACGACATCCTACGATACTCTACACGATCATAAACAACGCGACTAAGGTTAAACCTGGAGTTTTTTCAATTCAGATAGCGAACAGATTGAAAGATAAGGTCAGGGATACAGCTGATGCCCTAGAAACATTTTATGCTCGTCTTTTGAAAAAAAGAATGTGTCCCTGCTAACACCATTGCAACGTTCAATAGAGATGCCGATGTGAATCCTACGTTTGTGCGAAAGTATTTACGCAGACTAAACGTCAACAAATCCTTGGTGGAGGATGAAATAACGCAGGCCATACGAGGAGAGGAATGCAACCCTGAACGTGTTTAACTTTTCTTACAGTCGTGTCAGGAGTGAATTGATCCTGCTGTTTAACATTCTGCATCGAGTGGATCACCGACTCGAACACCTGCTTCATCGGAAAAAAGCACGTGGTAGCAAATCTGATGGCTACAAGTTAATTATTCCACTTTAGACTAAATTGTCGAAGGTTCTGTTTTGCTGTCCCAGTTTGTTTTATATGGAACTCTTTGCCCCACATATCACTTGTGCATCAAGCCTGAACATGTTCAAGGCTGAACTTGACAAATATATGGTGACGAAATCCAACCTTGCACCTGAATACACAAGCTGGCTTTCCAAATTGATATAACATTTGTGTTGTTTTTATGCATTCCCTATATTTTTAAGCTATGGTTACCGTAAATTGTTTGCTTTTTGGACCATCAAAATGGGAATGAATTGAATCTTTTATGTTGAATAATACTTGTTGGCCTGAGTTTACTAAAATCCCTTGGTGAATCCTTCTTGTTATTGAGGTTTATTCAACAAAACCCATTCTGTGTCGGTGATACCCTCACGGTGACATAAAATGTACGTTTGCATCAATGGTAGTTTAGCTGTAAATTCTGAGAATATGTTCTTATTTCCTATTCAAACTATCGTGTCTAACTCCGGCCATTATTCGCATCTGTGAGTTAGCTAACTGCTTACTGATTCTGTTTTCCGTTAACCAGGCTGCTTCGTCCATCAACAAAATGAAACCAAGTGATATTGGACCGAAATCGAAGTCAAAAAGTGAGTGAGCGACTATGTTTATCAGGATCCGCTAGATCGGGAGAAAACGGTCACCAAGATTCGGAACCCGGATGATATTTGGGATGCGGATGAAGTGCCCGAAGGGAATGAGTACGAAGATATATTCGATCCTAGGCCACAGCCCGAGTAAGTAGCATGCATCAAGTTGGATCATGTCTCATCTGTTGACAGTAAACTTGTATTTCCACATTATCACTCCACATGTGGCTATTATCAAATTGCTCATAGGTTACAATTTGTCACTGAACTGTTCACGATTCGATTTGGTTTTGTGAATTATCCTCAGGTCCATTTCGTTTTCCTCAATCCTATCTCGGCATGAAACGCATTATATTCTTTTAAATTCCAAACCCGCAAATCATTTGGAAGGGAACGCTTCTCGGTAGTGCGTAGTTTTTAACTTTCCGAAAGAAGGATTTCTATTTCCAATTCCACATTATACTCTGCAATTTATTCAACAAAATCGAAAATGGGCCTGTCAAAAAAGGACAATGTTTTTGAAAATCAATATTTCGATTTCAAGATACTTGGATATGTGATAGAGTATGATTTGCTAATATGGCAGCTGTCACCGCTTGACACAACTAAAACAATAAACACGACAATTTGAGCATAGCTCCGAATTTCTGCATCGAAAATTTCGCTCTTCTCCAAGACTAATTCTGCCTACCATCCAATCACTTCTAGATGACCTACGACATAATCAGAAGGTATACGGCGAAAATATTTTCACACTGACTTTCAGGTGCAGACACCTCAAGAGTATTAAGATGTGATTATTTCGACAAGCCTTCTCAGACTCATAATCCAACTACTCCATACACAATAGTTTATCAACCTTCTTTCTTTGCATTTCTTCTCTGATCTCTTGGTGTTAGGCGTAAAATGATTTCTCAGTTCAACTTCAATGGTGTTTTTACTTCACCTTTTATACTCGTTACCTGGTATTTAACAGTCCCTTCTTTTTAGATACCTTGTACTTGGTTAAAGTTGTATCAAAATTATCTCACGCGCAAGCTCCCTTATAGTGACTTTCAAGAAACACTCTTGAGACAGAAATTTCCTTAACGTGGACGAATAATAAATATTGATCTCATGGATGATCAACTCAAATGTCAAAGGAAGGAAGGATTCCATCAAAACACATCAAATTGCACCTCGAAACATCGCTATATTAAAGCACTCTCATTCCATTTGCACCTAGATTTGTTGACCAACAAACAAACAATTAATGCTGAATTTCCTATATAAACTCGTTTAAACAAAATTTCGAATACTCCCTTCCTCTTTTTCAACGTAAAATATTTATCCAGCAATAGGTTTCCTGTTAAGATTGTGAGGTTTTTTTTATCAATATTGATGAAGCGGTATACTGCTAGAGAACATTCTTCATATGACCCAAAAACAATCCACGTTTTTTACACGAGTGTGGCAGGGACAAATAGTTTATGTTCTTCCACCATAGAACTCGGTTTATTAAAATTATCCGTGGATTTTAATTCTCGTTGCATCGGATTCTCGTGAAGATACTCTGCGCATACACTCGATGACTTCTTGATAAATCTTAACGAGAAGAGTTCCATCATGCTTCTACCATGTTTATTGACTCAAATCGTTATTTGGTCAATGGATATGTTCATCGGTCTTGATAAAGTCGTTTAGTCATGGTTTATTTATAAAATGCAGAATGTTCTCATTGCTGTATATTCTTGTCTTCAATTGTCCACAATTATGGCTAATTTTCAAACTGCTTTCCGCATAACACTCAAGGTCTTAAGTTCGCCATGTCCACGTAGGACTTTATAATATCGCGCCAGTTTTTTTATACCGAATTCTATGAATTTCCGAGGGCTACATGTTAAAAGAGTTTAGAATGTTTCAGTCTTGGGGACAGTTTCCGATTGAGCTGTCTTGTTCAATTTCTTCAATAATAGAATCTGAGTGTAGTGCACAAATTTTTCACTTCGTAACGTTGCCATGTAGGTTGTGAACAACAAACCACGATGTTTGAAAAAACACAGGGTTTCACTTGCTTAGCATTAGTCAAATCTCACGCGCATACACTCAATTACCGAGTTCGAGGTTTTTACTCTCATTCGGTGGAAACAATAAGATTAGGTTTAACGAGCGGTAAAATAATGGTAAACGAAGCCACTTCTGAATATGCTTGGCACATCCAACATTCTGAATAAAGAAGAAACCGATAATGTAAGGTTAGTTGAGAGCACTTGTTTGTTTACATAGATTGGATGAGTGGACTGAGATCTACTTTAAGTGTGTTGTACTTCTGTGCTGTGCAGGAAGCATTGTGTTAAAAAATTTGCCACCGGGAGTGAGCTGCATGAGTAAATAACCTGAAGTCTAACTGTCATTAATATCTTCACTCCCATATCGGTCTAGGCTTGGGTAAGCTGGCAGTATCTTATCAACAAGCAGTGTATAACTGTATTCTGCCTGGATCAGGGTGATGAGATAGTCTAAGCATGGTTATCTTATTTTACTGTGACAACTATGTATCATTTGTTTGGCTAACCACCAAGATATTTCATCCCCAGCCTATTAGCTTCGTGTTCAGAAAAGCCCGACCCCAAAAATCAAGAATTAGCGTCAATATAACAGTAAACTGTAAATAATGATAATTCGTCGACACCAATGCTTACATCAATCCAACCAAGGCTAACGTGGAAACGCAAATGCCATGAATGCCTGATGATGTCATATCTCCCAACAAATCGCTATGAAATATTCCGAAGAAACATTCGGAGTACTGAAATAAGATTTTCCAGCAATTACAACACATTTTATCCTTGAAGTGGCTGTGATATTATAAAGCTAATAAGTGGAATCCCGTGCATCGTTACCGAATCAAAGAGTGGAATCAGTTTTATAAGCCACAACTCAACCAATTCGTACCGATGCTGCCAATGTAACGCGTATTCCTATTTGATGCACGCGGATTTTGTATCGATTGAGGATTCAAAGTTCTCTAGTTATCGATTGCATTTCGAAACTCGTATGTTTGTTCTGAAAGCAGTTAGTCCTGAACGATTGTTGTTGTTATCTTGGCACCAATATTTACGGATTTCTAATTGATGATTAGGAATATTCGTTGTTCTCAATGCAACAAAGCTCTCATTTTATTCAGATATGAACTTTTCTACAAGCAAGCAGTCACAACGGAAGATATCTATTTGCAAATGGGCCAGAAAAATCCCACAACAGCATGTTGTGAGTACCTGGTGGTAAGTTTCGGTTTCAAAACAAATAAACTACTGAACAATATGCGCCAGACAGACGATCATTGGGTGTGATGAGCATAACAAGTTGAAGAGCATATTCATATTAGTTTACGTTTGTTTATTACATGTGAGTGGTTGAATTACTCTATAATGTGTTGGCATCCATCAAGCGAAAGACCGTCGGTTCGACTCTGACCTTAGTTTTCCCATTTGGGGAGTATCGGTTAGTTCTATCTCTTCGACATACCTTGGTATAAAATGGGTACAGCAGCAGACTATAAAGAAGGTAAATTTGATGTTGTTAGCTCAAAATACATGTCTTATATTATCCATGCAAGTGATCGATTTTCTTGGAAGAATTCAAACACTACCATAAAAATTAATTATAACAAGTTTGCTCCTTGTGGCATTGTTGTAAGTAAGCATAGACAAATGTCTTTTTCATTCGAGGTGTAAGCACTTCTTCCCAGTTTTTCTGTGCTTGCTCGTCTGTAGATTCCGTAGCTATCAAGTCCCGCCGTTCCCCATCATTTAGGATTTTATTTTTTATGGTTGTAAGGCAGTCAAGCATTCGGCAAATGTTACTGGTGTAATACTGCCCTTGATGATGATGAAATTCTCTCGAAGGCGGTACCGATTTACAAAAACGCCAGTACTGTGAGCAATATTGCTGTAAAAATATCAATATTAGTGATTGGTTGTGTTATGGAGAAGCAATCATTGGTGAGAACAACTTAAAATTGCTAGATAAAAAGTTGTAAATTGATTGGGGTATGTGAAAAGTTGAGTTTCCAAAAGATAGCCGAAAATAGATAGTCTGAAGCTCTATATTATTTCTAGCACATTACAATCCTCCATGCGATTTAAGAATCCTCAATTTTGCAACAGAGTGCATGTAATCTGATTGAAAAACCCTTTTCTTCTTCGAAGGCGAAAATAAAGTTACCCGGGTGCAAGAAATCGGACTTGAAACTCGATGTGAAGGAAAAATTTTTGGACCTCCGTACACCTCAGTAGTGAGTTGATTGAATCTGAATTTATCAACAACATTTACGCGGTTAGCTTGTTAAGTCTCCCGCAAAGTTAGACATCACAACCTCGGTACATAATACACTCTTACTACTCACTTATTTCAGTAGCGTTGAACACTAAAGTTTGTGTTCTGCTATGCACGCTTACCCTCAGAGGTTGACATATGGAGGATATAAGGAAAACGGATGGAACTTTACTTCCCGAAATTTTAGCTCTTACACACTTTCCATTAATTGGCATAGATGCATTCTAAACACTTTCTATATTTTTCGATCACGTGGTGCAGCATATATTCGTTCGGCCACTTTAAACAGACTAGTTGATCATAAATTGACCAGTAAGAAGGGCAAAGGGTAACTGGACGCGATTTAATCCGCTCTATAACTGTCTTAAATCAGTTTCAATGAAGATAAATCTGTTTAGAGTAAAATTATCACCAACCTACCAATGACCGAATGAAAACAATGTGAACAATGTTATTGTTGGCCTCCTTCGGTCGATGTCGACCATGGATGTACATCACAATCGCACGAATGTTCATGTTCCACAGCTTTTCGAATGACTAAACAGTCCGATTCGGGCAGAACAATCTCTCCCGCAGCGCTTGCAAAGATAGGCAGAACTCGGTCGTTGGCTGTCGGTTGCACGCCGTCGGCCATGACAAAATTGGAACCGTGAAAAATGTTAAGACAAATATATCGACCAACAAAGTCGCGCTCGTATCGCTTTGCTTAGGTTCCCGCCCAAGGTATACCAATGCACTTGATTAGATCTGATACAAAATATGTTGCTGTGTATTATGCGACGATGAATGTCCTATTCGGCATGTGGATCACTTCGAGCCATTCGAGAAAAGGCTGGTCGTTGAAATGATCACAGCAACCACAAAATTGCACAATGCTATCAATGAGAAAAAGTGGTACAGTGATTGCTGCCATTTATTCGTGTTGATTCCATCTGTTACAGGCAGACTACACGGACTGATTGTTTTCGATTCAAATTATTGATCAGTTAGAAAGTAATTCGATGAACATCAACCGTTAAACACCTGCAAGATGAGCGGTTATAGAAACGCCTTTGGGGTGTTTTGAAATTTGTGGAGGATAGATGGGGAACGCTAGTGTTAAAAAGTCATCGAATTACGTTTCAAAATGCTTAGTGTTATTATGATCTCACAATGTACGATTGAGACTAGATTGATGTATAGAAAACGCTTAGATAAGAAAGTGAATAGACAACTTCGTGATGAATATCACCGCTATACAAATGTTAGGGCTATCATGGCAACCGTTCCGGCATTTGTCGTAATTTGATTAAACCGGTTAAAATATCTACGAGACAATGCTCGTGAAACGTCATGCTTATTTAGCTATCCATGTTTAATATGAGAATAGGCGATACGTTGAATGGCCAAGTGATGAATTTATCTTTTAGCTGGAATATTCAAATCTCAAACAGCTGATCCTACTTGATGACATTGGCCCTCAACATTTTGAAGTTTGTTTGGTAAACGATGAAAGCTGTTTGGTACAATATGCCGTTCGACATTTTAGAGCCCTTAGAAGTGAAGTCAATACAGCACAAGCGAAATTCACAAACACCAGAAGCATCCAGATTAATATCTTCTAATCAAGCATAAATTGGAACAAGATACGATAACTGGTTGTTTCTCAAATTGTACTGAGAAAAGCAACATTAGTCTCCGTGAAAATTGACACAATCGATAGACAGTAAACGTATGAGAGTGTCGATGACCGATAAAAATACTTAACCTGAGTCAAACATTGAAACACCCACGATTGATTTGTCTGCTCTGCGTCATTTCAGCAAACTTGGATTGCATTTACCGAACCCCGTGGATCCGGATTCCGGCAAAGCTGACTGGGACGAGAGCAAACAGGTCTTGGAGGTGACAATGAAAAACAAAAGGGAGTATGATTTCATGAATCAATGAAAAATAATAATAATAATATCTTATGCACAAACGGTAGTCGGAACAGTGAACTGGTTGCATGACTATTATTGTGAGTAATAGCGAAGATCACTGGTCTAATGCGATAGAATTTGAGGTGTATATGAATGAGAATGGGGTAGCTACTTGTCAAATACAAAGTACCCCTATTTTATAACGAGAGATTCATAAATAATTTAAGAGCTTCTCCAATAGTTGCATAACGTTTATTGAAAGACATATTTCGTACATGTCGGGTAAAACTGACCTTGATATTACAGCGGGAGTTTCAAAAATTTCGATACCCATTGTGTTGGTGCTGCAGGTGCGATCGAGATCAAATTTTGTGCCACTCGGATAATTCAGGTAAACTCGTTCCAGATACCAACTTTGAGCATGCCTTCAATATGTGACTTCGATCATCCAGGATAGAATGTGTGCTCCAGAAAGCAATTTTTGTTTGAGCCTTGCGTTAATTGCCTAAGGTTCGCTGTATCTAGCCAGACATTCAGTGAGTTGGAAAAGTAGATAAGGGTGGCAAGTGTCGTTTATTACAAATGACGTAGCACAGAGTTATCTGCGATTTAGCGCGAACAGCACTAGAACATGATTGAGTAATCGACGGCAAAAACAGTATGGAAATTCTCGCAAGGCGGTAAATGAGTAACTTACAACAGCAAAGATTGTATAATCTACATTCTCATTACTCACGATTCAGCAATAAGCTTTCCGGAAGAGATTGAAAACCAAAAGAATTGATGAAACGAGATAGATTTGCGGGTCTTCTATTGAGCGTTTTTCACTGATACACACAAGAATCGATAGTCGTAGAACGTTGTCCGTTATTTTCTTATGGAGCCATGTATGACATCCAATTTCTGTTTTCACGTGATCCGCGACTGCCCGAATGAGTTTGGGATTTGCACTCGTCGTCACCGTATTGCGTGTAGCCACAGTTCTCTTACACGTCTCGCATATCTTTTGCTGTATGATATATCGCGCAATAACGATCCGTTTGCAGCGCTAATCAACAAATGCTCTCGCAAAATAGGATCGTTTGACAGAAATTTCTGCCAGGCATGGTTTCTCTATGGGAACCACTACTCGCATAAAATCAGAGCAAGCCTTCAAGGCGTAGCCAATTGGAAGAACATTTTTATATCAGTTTTCAATAATTTCTAAACATTTAATTCGTTCAAAATTAATCACCCCACGTGAATAGGCCGAAGGTGGAATAGATTGTGATGGTCATTGAGCTGAGAACGATAAAACATAATTGGGGGAAGGGGAACATTTGGACGCTTTATTATTACGGCAATACACATCATGTTACCGAAAAGCCTATTACGTTTGAAGGAGATCCAAACGGCACATTATTACTGAAAGATGTTCATCTCGTTATAAAACACTATGGGTCACTGTGTATGGGGGATTTAGCAACATAGCCAATCTTCAAATGTAAGTTGCGGAATAAAGTTATCTGTAATATCAATTGTTCGGCTAATCATTACTTCATTGTCTTTTAACGAGGATAAATTCAGATAAAAGTATAAAATGTTACTTATTGAGGTGATGGACAAAACCAGACGGGCAAAGCCTTCATTCAACATCGCGGGTTCGAAATGAAGACGTTGGGCCGAATTCTCTCTCGACGGATCCAAACAAAGTACTATAAAGTGTTAGAGAGCACGTGGTCTAAAAATCTGTCAGGTTGCTCTGCTCCTGCTATACTTAAACAGACAACAATGCTAATAGAAATGGCAACGTGACTCAAGCCTGTCTCCGCAGGCAGCTCACTACCGGTGGATGTTAATGGCACAGTATATATATATATATATATGTACAATCTGATACAGATATGGTGTCGTTCAACAGAATCAATGAAATGTACAAAACGGGTAGGGTACAGGTAAAATAAGAAATGTTAATATTTTTATCCATCTACACATGTCGTTTTTTATTTTAGTTTATGACCGATAAAAATGCCAGGGAAGAATAGAGATGATGCACTCTTTCCATTGATGTCAATTCATTGCCATCTTTGCCAATGTGTCGAGCCTAACACTCTCACCTTCACTTGCACCCCATCAAGGCAAGCGCGCTCGTCCAACCATGGCTAAACCAGAAGTGAGCCTTTTCAAGACATTGTTCCAAGTTAGTGGCTGACCACCAGCCACTATTTTCCAGTCTGTACCAGCTGACGCATAGAGCGTTCGGCGTGGTAACCGTTCGGGTTTCATGCGCAGACGACGTCGGTTAATGGCTGTCTGAAGGCTATGGCCATTGCTTTCTAAGACGCGATGCACAGTACATGAGAACTGCGCGATTACACAACCGTGCCATCAGAACAGTCTAGCACAAGCACTAAACGAAAACAGCCGCGTATGTGTATCATGTCTGTATCCATTCATTGTATTAACCTATTCTTATCTACAACTCGCCAATTTTGATACGATGGTCATGGAAAAAGGCAAACGATTCACACACACACACATGATTGACCGAATCTCCATTGCGCCCAATCACGAACTAACAAAAGAATAACCATGCCTCGGAGACAAGTTTAATTTTAAAAAAATGACTAGTTTAACCTGGAGGTATTTGAAAACGAGTAGAAAAGTTAAGGTAGGTCAAAAATCGATACATAAAGTGTACAGTGAAATATACGAGGTTGATTGACATTGATTGCAGTAGGAGAGGGGGTTAAGAGAATCGCCGCAAAAGGGATAAAAGGACATTAACCAGGGGATTGTAGGTTGAAAGCGCAACTAAATATTGAACACAAATAGCTTCGTAAGCTGCAGGGGGATAAGAGGCCTGATGGAACTGCTGGACCGGATGATAGCCAAGAGAGAGAACGTGTTTCGTGCCAGATCTCAAACGATCGGTCGAATCAGGTTAACGCAAGTGAAACATTCGCACGAATCGGGACACTGGACAGATGGGAAATAAGGGACGAAATTTTCAAACGCTAACTGGGGATACGCGTCAGCGACATGAAGAAAGGTACTGAAAAATAGAGGGGAAACACGCATGACCGAATGATGGGGAGAAAATGGTTGTCGGGTTAGAAACAAGTGGTTAGGCTTGACGCCCTGATTCGGAGCGTACTAACAACGTTCATATTTATAATGCAGTTTATTGATTTTCGAATATTTTGGCGCCAAATAAAGATTGCGTATCGAATGAAATCACAAGGCTGATCAAGGCAAAGTGCCACAAAGTCGGCGACTGAGTGTGGGCTTAGGTATTGTCTGGTTGCCCAGCCCAATACGACGGCTTGCTAGGGTAATGGTTGTCATTGCTTCAACGTACATGATTGCGCTAATATTTTGGTAAATCGATTTCTTGGAATGCATTTTATTATATCAATATATCAATATAATATTTATCCATCTAGTACGTCTCATTTTTCCAAGGACTGTAATCTCATTCTTCCAATCTGTAATCTGTTGAGAATGAGAATATTATCACCGGGATTATTTCAAACACAATTTTAACACGCAGCATGACTTAAAAAAAAGCATGAAATAATTCAATTAAATGGTCTAAATGAAATTCATCGCGACATTCACCGTCATCTTTAACGATTCGCAAACGTTCACACAAATCGAATCAGTTGATCGAATGATAGTGTGCAACTTACTCAGAGCAATATTTGCTCACGGATTGTCGCCTAAGATAATGGCCACCAGGGGACACACAACGCTGGTGGGCACTATTGCTAGACTCGGTATCTGTCGCCTCATCCTCCAAAGGTGATTTAGATTCAGCAAACGACGCATCATGCCTACAAGCCACTGCGTTTCTCTTGGCAAGCCGGCTCCCACGAGCAACTTCGGCGATGAGACGCATGGCTATGGTGTGATAGCGCGTTGCCAGGGGAATAAGGTCGGTCTCCTTGTAGCCGGTGATATGCTCCAAAATTGGAGGCCAATAGGGAGCGCGTTGGTCTTCCTCGGATCGCATGGCTTCCAGTTCAGCCCTCAACGAAGCGTCCAACGTTGCGCAGGCAGCTTGAAGCTCGCTCGGAGCGGAGGTCCAGCCGTTGTGGTTACTAGGGGAATCGTCCATGCGTCTGGAATGAGGTTCACTTGAGACCCGACTGTGGGGAAAGAAAATTGTCACAGTGATAATAAAGACCACGGCTAACCTCAATCAAGGAAAAGTCAACCATAAACGAAAAACGATTTAAACAAAGAATCAGTGATTCGCGATCATACACTCAACAGACAGAAACCGATTGTGGTGTGTAAGTGCTCTGGATGTGAGCACAGCACAATGTATCGGAAAACAATTCAGTTCATAATTGTTGGCCATTATTGTGAGCACAACACATACGATATTTAAAAATATTATCATTTTTAAAAAACCTCATTTGCAAGGCCCACTGAACCTGATCTTACTGTCTCCACCAGATGACGGCAAACAGCCAGAAACCGGTAGTGGTGTGTAAGGGATGGGGATGTGAGCAGCACAATATACTGGTCATTTGCATGTATTTTCATCACACACCCCACGACCGGTTTCGTGCTGTTTGCACTCATCAGTTAGGGACAGTAAGATCAGGATCCGCATGAGTGTGGTCTCATGTGATTGAATCAACCTTATCCAACAGTTGCATACCAGCGCAACTTGTTTACCATTCTTCCACTGTTTCAAGCGCCGCATGTTTCGATAGTAACTATAGTTGGCAATTCAATTCATCTAAATAAATGTGCATAAAAATAAAAAGTGTACCGTGTAGGATCCTAACCGCAAACTTACTCAACCGGTGTTGGGCGTTCAATCGCATCAGAACACGCCCAATTCGAATTGCTTTCGGTTGAAAGCATGGAGACACACGGGGTGATGCTAGCGCTGCGACTTAGAGCGGACGAAGTGGAACAATTTGACAGATCCATCGCACCGGAATCGGGACAAATCGCAAACTGATTTTGGAAAAACGCTGGCCGCTTCAACTCAGCTCGTGGACAATTCTCGTAGAAATGTCGTACCACGGGGTTGGATCGGATCAATTTTCGCAGCTGTCGCACATCTGCTCGATGCGCCCATTCCATGTAGGACGGATTGCGTAGAACGACACGCGCTAGCCAGAGTACCGCAGCTGCCTTGCGTGATTCCCGCTTCAGACTGATCACATGACTGTGCATACCAGCTTCGAGGAGGAAACGTGACATGTATTGAACAAGTCCACTTTGCGCGTCCAAAACCTGTATCAGAGAAATAAACAGGGTGACTGGAAGACTTCGAGTGTGAACGTACGCGAAGCCAGAATGCGGTAGCAAACTGAAGGCGTAAAATATTCACAAAGTGAACGAGTGATGCAAACGGTTACATAAGAAGAGAGTATAGGTGAAAAATAAAGAATAGTAAACGAGGATTGATTAATGTTCATCTTTCAACATAGATATCGACTTTTCGATAATTTAATTTGAAAGCTGTAGCACTTAAACCAAGGTTGGGTTCCAGCAATAAAATATGAATTTAAATATAAAGTCGTCCACAATTAAAATAAATCAATGCAAGTCAAGGCTTTAAATCAATTTATCGATTTATAAGCGATAATTCAAATGCCATGCGATCCACGTGAATATACCTTTCATTGAGAGGTACGCAAAATTTAAAACATTGATTTATCGATCTGAATTTCAAAACACTAGAAACGAAATGATTATCGACTTGCAGATAGATGAATGAATAAAATGTGTTAATTGAAAACAGTAATTAAAATATACATAATTCGATATCGTGGCACAAAGAAGAGCACATTCCCGTAGCTGGTAAGGTTTGTAAACATAATTTTAGAAAGCTCTGGCTGAAACATGCGAAACGGAAATACAAACTTTCGGGGTTTTTCGCAACTTTGTTAAATGTTCCATTTGGGTTTTTCATTACTGGGAGCATTGGAGACGAGCGCAATCCGTAACGACAGAGAATTAAACAAGGTATGTGACGGAAATGCATGCAGATGAGCATGTTTAGTCAACCCATCGTTATTTGATGGCCATCACATTAGATCACCGTCAGTGGCCAAATACGTTTGATATCACCCTCACCCTCGTTGTGATCGAACAATGTTTCGGGGTTGATTGAGGGCAATCTCAAACACAGATGGCCTTGAGAGCACAATGACCGTCAAACGGGGCAGTGTGAAAGAGAGATAAGGTGAAACACACACACACACAATGTCAAAGGGGTAGATGGTGGTCAGATAAACCGATTTTGCGAGTGCGACCGAACACAAGCGGGACATGGTTGTCGGTCAATCGATAATTGAAACAAGCAACCGAGCGAGATACGACTGAACCGTTGAGAAGCTTTCGCATGATCCAATCGATGCCATAAACGAATATTTGATACAAAGATCTGAGAGGAGAGAAACGCTGGAATTGGCGATTCTAGTTCAACAAAAATTCAATTAGAACACGAGTTGATTGTAGTAGAAGGGACAGCGAAACTTGGTTAGGAAATTGTATATACAACAAGGCTTCAATGTCAATGATAGTTTATATTGGTAGCAAGCACTGAGAAAGTAGAAGAAAGATAATAATGCTTAAGAGGCTGTTCATTCCTTACGGCGATTATGTCCGGTTGCATGAAGTCAATAATAGCACAAAGGTTGAGTATATGTAGTAAATGAAGCATAAAGATTAGGTTCTTTATAGCACAATTCGTGCTAAAGAGTGTCTGACAGTATCTTAGCCCACGTGCTATCTATGGCTTTGCGGCACTTTACCTGGATCGGCATTCAAGGATGTACAATTATTGAAATACCTACTAAAATGTGAATCAGGTTACAGAATCAAGTTTATCATTTCGGGAACCCAATTAATCAGCTGTCAGATGAGACAACTTTGCGTTGAAAGGCACAAAGCGTATTTGAAAAGAGAAAATATGCCAGATACATGCAACATAGACTGTGAGTGGATCTCGAGGTCGGCTGCATACCACGAAACGCAGATCTACTCAGCTATATCCGTTCAATAAGTACCAATTATGAAATCAAGTACGAAAGTTAAACAAAATAAATCGGATACCTAGGCAGATTTGAAGCAAACGAGAAAAGGGGCGATAGCCTATTGCATACTCATCTCTGTAAGAATAATGAACGGCACTGTGGAGGGTCTGTCTGCAAAGTATTGTACACTGTGCCGTGGGGATGTAGCACATTAAGATGTTTCAAGAGAAAATTTCGACAGAGTGATCGGAATGAACAATGAAACAAAATCAACCACTAGTACGCCATCAGAATCGACAATTGTATTCCAATAACAACTATGAGTCCTCAATACATCCCTTTCAACTACCACCTAAAGTGAGATGCCCTATTTGAGTCCATGCTTCATATCCATTGCACCCTTACCATTTGGTACCATTTATGTCAAAACGAAGGGTAACCTATGCGCAGTGTAAGAAGTGCACAAAGCCAAAACGAGTTGTTTCCCTAACATAAATGCATGACGATATCTGGCGCCAACGACCATATCACAGCGTAATATGAATTAGAGCACAGCTACTACGAGAAAAAGAGCGCGATTTAAGGCTAGCAAATAGTGGCAGTTAGGTGGAAACCATTGAAATATTGAGCCTAGTCCGGGCTGGGTGTGTAGGTCATGTGGATTGTTGAAGCGGTCGTGCTCTCAATTAAATTGGGTGTAGAAGTATGTATGATATCACAAGTTTGTATAAAAGCAGTCTCCCACGTTCGTATACTGCAAGTGGGATGGTCATGTCCTGTTGTTCAGACCTAGACAGATATTAGGTATGTTTCGCGCAGAAAACGTCATATAAACAGCAGCGTTCCAACAGTTCAAACGATGAGAATATCAAGCGATGGTATGAAAGCACATTCCTGATCCAGGCAAAGTGCCGCACATGGGGTAAAATACTGTCAGGTTGTCCTGTTCTTTTTTCCTTCTCATATCAAGCGATTTATCGGGGATCGACCGATCATGACAATATCCGGTTACGTGATGATGACCGAAGTGACTTAGAAAATCAGCCATGCGAATTGACGCAGTAAACATGACAATTAAGTGTGGGGATGCATGCTTGCTATCATACACGTTCTGTGCCGCGAACAACTTTAAATTAGCAGCTGCTGGTCTGAGAGTCAGTTGTAATTAGAAGTCGAACAAAGTGACTAGCCCATGAAAAAGATGCGCCGTTGGCAGGGGAAATCTTTTAAACTAAGAAGCAAAGAAATACTTTACACACGATATCCGATGTAAAAATCACGCAATAGATTGCTCGGTCGTTACATAGTTTTTAGTGTATTTTTTGTGAAACGCCAATGGTTTGTAGATGGAACAGGTATACGTGGATAAACATCGCGAAATTTTCTAGTTATTGCTTGTAACATACAGCGATGCGCTTTTTTCATGTTAATTTGGGGATGACTAACGGAAATTAGACTATTTGTGTGTTAAGAAGAGTTGGAGAGATGCCATGCCGTGAACGAAACACGTCCAGATTTGAAGCGCTGAACTTTCACCAGAACCAGTAGTACCAAATTGCTGCTCCAAATACTCAAAAATTGGAATTTCCATTCAGAAATCGTTTTTGTACATAGAAATACATCAAACACATGCACAAATCTGTCTATGCCTGGGCAACCTGACAGTATCTCAGCCCACGTGCAGTCTTTGACTGTGCGCAGTTTGCCTGGATCAGGCTTGTACTTTCATACCATACCATACCACTTGCAACACCAAGCACAGCGATAACTATATTCTATTGATATATAATTTACGGATTTTTCTATGACACGAAAATCATAAATCTGATTAGAAATATAATTCATGTGATTGCCAAATAAGCAATACGCTTTTCAGTATCCCAAAACTCAGTTGCCACCGTGAGGCAAACTTGCTCTCTCATCTGAAGTACACGATGAAAGGTTGGTTATTGGACTCCTAAAAAGGACATCAGCTGAGCCCAGCGGAGGAAACGTTACAGCTCAATGGAACCTCCTTTTCAGGTAAAGTAATAAACGTCAAAGTGGCATGCACAAATGAACAATGGCTGTGATGGGTTAGGCAAAGAGGACAAGGTTAAAGGCAGGTAGTATGCATACATCACAAGTGTGAATCCAGGTACAGTGTTGCACAGTCATAGGCTGCGCGTGGGCTGAGATACTGTCAGGTTGCCCTGACCTAGACAGGTACGAGAATTAAAAAGAAGTAGAAATGTCAGTTTTAGTATGCAGTTCACTGGTAGTGGCAAATGAATTTAATACGGCACAGAACAAAAGTGCTGTGGGATTGCCTATTCGTGCTCAGGGCTGGCGACACTGCAAACAGAGTGCTAACAAATACGTCTCTTTTAGAAAACGCATCGTAACGGTATATTGTGATAAAGGCAGCTATTAGAATGGACACCTTGAAAAATACAGACGGCAGGCAATAATATAGTTAAAACAAAAGTTTCTGATAGAAAAGAGTGACAAGTATTAGTTGATTATATACATGGAGTAAAAAAACAGCTGATTATAAATATGCTACCAAGCCACGACAGAAAATAAAAGTTGAATGAGTTACCGCGAATGAGCGGTCAGACCGCCAACGTCGACCCAAACTCACTCGTGCGTATCGCCTGAGGAACATGTAAGGATTGGGACGGTGAACGGCGAAATCGATCGCGACCAACAACTGCCGCTCGGCTTCGATGAAATCCTCCCGTTTGTAGGCTCCATCGGTGATGTAGAGAAATTCGGTCAGTCGAGGCATGCGGCTCTCTTCGTGTTTGCACGACACCATCAGTGCGGCGCAAGCCATCAATTGGATTTCTCGTCTGGAAATAGGATGGTGCACCAGGGTGAGACAATAGTCAACGGCAATGTATCAGCGGTGTATTGCGGAAACAAACCTGGCCAACGGTCGACCCCGAGCGAAGTAGGCGTAAAGAATACCCCAAGCGAGGTGAATCGTTTCGTGGTTGAAGGAGAATATCTCTTGTACTTCCACAAGCCAATCTGCCAGCGTGGTCAACATGTCAGCCGTCAAATTTGGTTGTTTACAGCATTTGAGAAAATCTGGTACCCTGAAGCATTCCTGGTGGGGAATAAACAAGTTATTGATCAGATACAGAAACAATCTTGGAAAGGACCGTGAGTGGGGTTGAAGAGATGGAAAAGCCTAAGACGGTATAGCTTCGGTAGGAGCTCACGCAAAGGAGATAGTGATTTACTTACTATTGGTACCTATGAATGTAACGTTATCACATCAGTGCCTCATGCGAGACAATACATCAACAAGTTGTAAAGGAATTAACAAATAACAAAAATAATGAATTAATAAATCTGGATTAAGACAGTACTCAAGTTGGAAACTACGTAAACGGCAATATTAGAAGCTTACTTAGATGGGTAGATCGGTCATAAATTGCCCGTGGATACAGATAATGTCAGATTAGCCAAGCTTATGCAGATATACCGAATAGATAATGGCACTGGGACTTCAACGTATTCGCGTATACAGTCCTGTACCGGGCGAATCAAGTTAGCACATAGAGAATATGGAAATAATGTTGGTGGTGTGACAATGTGATTCAGTATGGTTGGATGTGTCAATCGTGCCGAAGTGGCTTCAAAGTTTGAATGTCTACGTTGAGCGAATACGAGCATGCATGTCTGTTGTTTCAATACACCGATGAATATGGACGTCGCAAGTGTGCGTATCGTGTGCAAATACTATTTCAGATCCGTGTCAAGATGGAATTCCGGCGTGGTTGCTGTTAGCCTCATTCGGTCGATGTCGACCATGTAAGTTCGTCATACGTGCATGAGTTTTCCATGTTCCTTGGAATTCGAATTCGAACAGTCCCATTCGGGAGGAACAACCTCTCCCGCAGCGCTCATAGCGACATGAAGTACCCGGACGACGTACATAGCAATGAAATGACACAAAAACGTGAAAGTCGGAAACCGATGTTGGTATATGCTATGGTATGAAATCACAAGCCTGATCCAGGCAAAGTGCCGCAGAGTCAGAGACTTCACGTGGGCTAAGATACTGTCAGGTTACCCAGGCCTAGACAGATATGAGGATGCAAAAAGAACAGGAAATTGTAGTGAGACTCCAGCGTGTTTCAACATGCAGCTCACTACCGTTGGACAATTAATTTAGCACGGTATTACGTGTGCAGCACAGAAGTACTGCACGATTGCACATCCGTGCAGCGTGGCTAGTAACATGTGTGTTGAAGTCTAGATTCAGGTCTCGGTCTGCGACTTTGTGTGAGTTGAGACTGTCGGGTTTCTTGTGTCTGGACAAACTAGGAAATGATACACTTTACCGGTAGCAAATAACTAGTCATCATTAGATTTGCACGCGTAGAAAAAAGCACTGAGCTGGACAACGGTGTGTTTAATATAATTGAAACGCATGAACATTTTAAGGATTATAATAGCAAAAGCAATGTTTGTAAATGACAAGAATTAGCAACCTTACAGGAATACGTTACAAGAGAAGTGATAAAGTTATAGTTGGGAAATCTGGTAATGCTAGATCACCAAGGATAAAAGCACCGAAACGACAAAATATATTGCAGTGAGACACTTAGGTTGAGGTGCACATATGAAACGAAAGTCTTTTATGGATGAAATGGCTATTAAAGAGTAATTTGCGACCGGTACAGTAGGTTCGGTGGCGCTAACCTTTCGTTCACGGATTTGTTCATAGGCCATAATACCAACGATGTAATCAGTAGCCTCCAACATACGATCACCGGGAGAACGGTCCAGTGCGGATATGGCAAAGTCCGATTGACGGCATTCCATTAGGAAATGCTCCAACTGAACGCGATCAGCAAACGCAGCTCGGACGATATCACATGCAAGCTGGATGAGGTAGAAACGTTTCGTTGTGTATGAACCATGACAAAAGTATGTTTAACACACATTGCGAAGGTGTATAGGTAACACCAACTAAAAAGGGATCGGTGTACAGGAACACTAACCTTGGAAACGAAAGGACGTCTGTCTATTTCTGATTCATCGATGGGAGATGAACGAGGGAGACCTCCGCTGGGATGTGATAATGAGGAAACTTTTGTTAAACACTCCTGTCGGAGTCGCTTGCACACGTAGACATTTAGGCAGCTATTCCCAGCCAGTTCTCCAACAAAATTGGTACGAAGGTGTTCTGTATGAGCAATACCACATTCACGGGTGACTTTGGAGTGTACGTAGGAATGAACACACGAACAGGAATTTTCGCGACCACGGCAACCGGAACATTCATTGACTGTAGCAGAATTTTCATTATCACACTTAGTCTCATTAGTGGAGGCCAACAGCACTTGGCATTGCAAAGGTTTGTTTGACTTGCTGGGAACTGGAAGAGAGAACCAGTTAAGTAGCATCGAACGATTACACAGCAAACGTGGGATTTATACTACAAAACTCCGGTTTCACTCTACAATTAAAGTGAAATGTGTTGAGGCTTAGAAGACATTCAGAGCTGTCTAAAAGTTTAGACAACCCACGAAACCATGGCGAACTAAAACAGTACCGAAATGTTAAAAGTTTTGAATCTTGCAGCTTATTTGTTGTTAGCCAAGCGCGTTTGCGATTAGGTTACAATCATCCACACAACTAATAGCGCTATCCGCTCGAAAACATCTAAACTTAAACTATAAATAGGTAATGGTTGAGTTTTTTGAGTAAAACGGGCACTACTACGTGATTACTGATTCTACTGAGGCCAGACTCACAAAGGTTACACTCAGCATCCCATGATTTGTATGCCGAATGCAGAATCAAAGGAGGAATAAGGATAGCAGAATCACTGCACCAATGCTATGATCTGATTTTAGATACGGGTCTTTTTGATTGCAGTGCAATAGCAGTTGATGGCATCAAGTTGTCTGTTGCACCTCACCATAAAACAAAATAAGTTATTTCAGGTATATACACTGGTATATATTTAGATATATATAAACGGGTGGGCACTTTTTTCATTTTTAAAAATTGAATTGTTAAAAAAACAATATATTATCTCTATCTATATATCATATATATATCTCTATATATCTATATACTATAGTGTCTATACCACCTGAAATCACTTATATATCTATATTATATAGATATATAATATCATATATCTAAATATCTATATATATATAGATATATATTATCTATATCTATATATATATATATAGCTTAGGTGTACGACGTGGACAATGTATTGAGCGCGGACGAGTTTGTGCGCTTTCAGTTAGAATGCCAACATCATAAAAAGTTGGAAATACGCCGTTAGGCGCGCCATCAATCAGTGTGATTATACCGAATAGGCGATTATGAACAAGCTTGTCGCAATCGAGTAGGTATACTGAATCCAGGAAAGTATTCACTCTAAACGCGGGCCAGACACAGAATATTTATAGTGGTTTTTTAATAAGATCGTTTAAAAGCGAATGACGATGAGGCACGATGTACAAAATCGAAAGTTGTATGGCATCCAGTGAAAACGTGATCATTGGATTCTGCTGTGCGCTTCAAACGATGTAAAAAAACTTAAGCCTCAAACTACGGATAGTGTGTAGGTTTAAATAATGTCATTTTGCCCAGGATTCTGTTGTACGCTTTAAACGATGTTGTAAACTTAAGCCTCAAACTACGGATAGTGTGTAGGCTTGAATAATGTCATGTTGCCCTGGTATAGAAAGATATGTAAAGAGGAGGATGATAATAAGACTACAGCGTGTTATTTCATTCAATAAAAAATAGTTGATATGGGCGGTCCAAGGAGGTGATAGTGATTATAAGAAGCGGACTCGGGGTGATAAATTTCATTAACCAAAATTTCGAACTCATTTTTCTAGCCTTCGACATTATGACGGACTTTGTCTCCCTCTTAGCTTAAGTACACGAATCAACTGCTCGATTCTTAAAACGGATGAATGTATGTAAGTTGAAGGAAACATTGGTGTTGCAAAGCACACAGATGGCAAATAGCCAGAAACTGTACAGTGTAAGTGCTGGGAATACGAACAACGCATTACATTTTTTATTTATAGGCGAATGCAGAATCAAAAGAGGAATAAGAATAGCAGGATCGCAGCAGCAATGCTATGATCTGATTTTAGATACGGGAATCAGGAATCACTTTGTGATTCTTAGTTTAAGCATCGTGGTAGAGTGTATGAATCCTGTATGTATGAAAGCCCAAGCGTGATTCAGTCTAAGTGTCGCACCGTCAGAGACTGCACGTGGGCTAAAATACTGTCAGGTTACCCAGGCCTAGACCGATATGAGAAAAGAAATTAAAAAATGGTAGAGATGCTCCAGCGTGTTTAAGCATGCAGCTTGCTACCGGCTACCAATCAATTTAGCAGTGTTAGCCGTGCAGCACATAAGCACTGCACGATTGCACATCCGTGCATAGTAACAAATGCTGAAGTCGTTTCTAAAACTGGTCTATAAAGCATGTTCATCATAATCCGACAGCGCCGCTTATGCTGGATGGGTCATGCCTACAGAATCGTAAATGGCCGTATTCCATTAGTAAACATTTGGACAGATTGAAATCGCGATACAACGACGCTTGCAAGAAAGATATGAAAGCTCTTGATGTTGACTCACAGTTTGGAAGAAATTGCTCTCGATCGCATACTTTGGAGGTACTGTGTTATGCGTCATCTTTAAAATAAAGGACGATCAGTTACCGCTATCTGCTGCTGAACGTAGATAACGTTGTCAGCGTGCGACTGTGAGCGCCATCTGGAGCAGATAACCACTTTTTAAGCCAGTCTTGTGTAACAATACACTTCATATCGCACCATATCAATTGAGTACAACAAAAATTAAACTTGGCTTTTGGAAAAATTCACCTGGGTCAATTGTATTAACTCGCGCTTCAAGATTTGAACTGTCAAAAAGCTGGATTTTATAGGCATATTTTGTCAACTGGGATAGCTATTCTTGCACATCAGTGTAATGAATAATCATAAAAAAACTCATTCACTGGTCTTATGAAATTACATGCTGAATAACATAACCGATTAAAATACCAATTTATCCGGTTTCTGTTCAGTTATGTCACATTGCATCAGCGATTGGAAATCTTATTATTGCATATTGAAAATTGTCACAAAATACGACGGCCGATAATCAATACATTTGTAAGCTACGGACAGAATATCGATTATAAAGACGCTGGTTCAAAACGCATCAATTTGATAAGTTGCAATGAATATTTTATATGATCATACGAGGTAATAGGTTTGTATGCATACCTGGATGATTATATTCAGGAAGTGATGACTTTCCAGTTCTATGCCGACACTAAAATGTTTGGAAATATACAAAAAACGATAACTTACAATGGGTCTGTTAGTTAAACTACCCAACGGAGCACGAGTTCGAACATTAACATGTTCTCCATAATTTTCCATATCTTTCAGTTGCTTATGGGATTGCGTATTTGAAAAATCTAGATTTGTTCCTTGCGAAACTTCGCTATAATTTTCCATCAGGCTAAAACTTTGAAGGATAAACACAAGCACATTCCGCTTCGGTAATTAAATAACAGGCTTTTCGTTAAAATTTAATTTACGCTCTGTAAACGTTAAATCAGATTTTCGCTCTAAAAAAACTGGGCAAATAATTGAAATAATATTCTTGAATTTTCCCATATAATCAAACTCATTTAACTGCTTAGAAATGTTTCAGGTATTTTAGCAAATATTGATATGAACTTGTAATCAATCACTTTTGTTCAGTTTGGTCAAGTTTGGTCAATTGTGTAAGAGTTAGGTTACGAGATGAAACTTCATCTCTCCATTGGTCTTTCGATCAATCAGCTGACGTTGAAGATTGTTGGCTGGAGATCCGGAATAACATCTGGACAGTTATTGAGATGGCTGTTCCGTTGTCCACACGTCGTCGAATGGTCACCCTTTGTTTGATGAGGAGCTTCGGAAACTTTTGTGGCAACGTCAAAAGCTCTGGTCGATATGCGTGAACCGGAAAAACGCCACTGACTATGACAATTATCGGCAAGCTAGAAGCCTCTGCATGGCATTGAAACGCAGAAAACGTATGTTGTACGAGCAGCGATTCGTTGACGAGTCTACTTGTGCACCAAAACGGTTATTCGCATACGTTCATCGCCGAACAGAGGCATCGCCATATATCACTAATTTGATAGATTCTAATGGGATAGACATTACTGAGGATGGTTTGAAAGCTGAAACCATTGTTAAGCAATATGCCTCCTTGTACTGTCTCGAAGTCAGTGACCCCCTTCTGTCTCTAAGACCAGTGAGGTCCTGTTTGATCTTAATGTAGATGTAGAGACGGTTAGACTCCTGTTTGGAAAGTTACACACAACCCGCGTCAGGACAACACGGTATTCATCCGTTGGTTTTACGAGCAGCATCAGACGTGTTGTGTGATCAGCTGGTCAGGTTGTTTAAAAAATCTGTAACATTAAGAGTGTTGCCACATGAATGAAAACATGGTATTATTAAACCTATGTTTAAGAGTGGGGACCCTAGTTGTCCCGCTAGTTACAGACCGGTCACACTGACTTCTGTGATCGAAAACTTTTTGAAGAAGTTGATCAAGAGGAAAATAGACCACTTTCTTTTGGGTTGTGGGCGCTGGTTTCCACAGCAACATGGATTCACCAAAAATCGTACCATAGGATATGCGTATAAAAAATTAAAAATATCGTTACTTGTATGATCATATCCATGTTCTTCATAGATGGAGCAAAAATAATCCCCAATGGCGACACAGACTGAGAGAAAAAAATCTTTGGGAGGACGGTATTTCCGCGCGGTAAAAAATATAGACTTCAATAGGTAGGGGTCAACGCAGTAGTTCTTAGCATAAGGTTTCGTAGCCTTTGTTTAAAGATGTGCTCGTTAGCTGAGATAACAATATCTCTCCGACTGATTCTGGCCAAGTGGTCGATGTCATTTTTATCGACTTCAGTAAGGCGTTCGACCGCGTGCCCCACCGCTGATTGTTCATCAAGATGAATGGTCAGGGTATTCAGGGGTGTCTTCTTAATTGTATCGAGGCATTCATCTCACGGCAGTTAAACCGTGTAGAGGTGGATGAAGGTTTGTCTTCAGATATGACAGCAAGCTTCTTAATACCGCAGGGATCTGTCTTTAGCCCATTGCTACTCAAAATTGTCGTGAATGACATTCCGGACGCGGTAGCCATCGAGTGTCTTTTATTCGCGGATAATCTGATACTGTGGGCCTCTGTCAGTTCCTGCGAAAGCCACAAGCAACTGCAACAAGCAGTTGATAACTCAGTCAGCTGGACACATCGCTGGTGACTGCCTATAAATGAGGACACGCCAGTCGTCATGCGCATATGCTCCGATGAAACTGCCAGTTAATACTTTCTGGGAGGTAAGCCGATTAGAGTGGTAACGGTCGGGTGGTGAAAATTTAAAACTGTCTACCAAAAGTGCTCCTGTTTCTACTATTTAAACAACTATTCAAAAGCGCGTTTGATCAGCATTTTTTGATACGGATGGACCTGATCCCCGAAGTGATATAGTGGTGTTCCTTTACTCTCGGGGATTGTCTTGTCGGGAGAATTCACCCATGTTTATTGTTGTGTTAAAGATTAAACGGGATTATATCCCTTCTGCTTTCAATTCAGAAGAAGAAGAACTCGAAATGTCTTTTAACAATCAATTCCATGCTTTTTCTGACAATGAAAGGGAGTTCATTTCTAACTGAAAAGTCCTGTAAGGCATCGAGATTCAGCTAAAGCTGTCTGCGATCTTCAGTTGTGCTTACTTGTGTCCACAGCTTGATGTCATCCGCGAATAAAAAGGTTTTACAACGAACAAATTTAGGTATGTCGTTTACATAGATCAGGAAAAAATTGGTCAAAGCACAGATCCCTGCGGCCCTCCACTCGTTACTGCAATGGGTCGTGACAAAGCACCATCAACCCTTACACGGTCGCAGAGATACTCCTCCAACCAGACTAGTAATGGACACTTGATGCCACATTGCCTCATTTTTTGTAGTAACTGACCGTGATTAACACGGACGAATGCTTTGACATATCAAGATGACAAGCGCGTATGGTGAAACAGTTGTCTACTGCTTGTGTCCATTCTGCATGCACTTTCAAGCAATAAGCGCAACACTTGACAGACCTCACAATAGGACTCGACTTTTGGCTAAGCGTAAACATGCCATCCGATCTGCACTGTTCTGTGATGTGTGCACAACAAGTGGGTCCGTCAAGCTATCGATAATGAATATTATGAGCGCGACAAAATGCGGTGTTCACGAATAAGAGCAAAATCAGAATTAAATCCGGAGATAAGCTTCGAAGGTTGATCGCACGATGTTGGATATACAAACAGTCGATGGAGAATCATAAGATCTTTCCGATGACTTGAAGAGTATTAACAGCGTTGCAGTCGCAGATCAAATGTGGAAAGTCAAGAGAACTCCGAATTTGCTCGTATTATCGAATGCCGCTAGGAGAGATATATATTGGGAAAGCGGAGTTTGAGGGGACTCCAACGAGGTATAACTTATTTAAGTAAGTGCAAACGTAAGAACAGTATATCCTGATAATAAGGAGCTCAAAACAATGCAACCACACGGCACGTATGTGAGATTTTATACATAAACAACTACCGCAAATCCAGACACCCAAGTCCTTTATTTCTAATGTGTGCTCCAGGATTTTTGCCGAAATTCTATGGGTAGTAGAAGCTATAATCGCGACTAATCTTGAAGTTTTTCATTTTCAAATTCAGGTTATTTTCTGATGACCTGTGATACAAAGCATTCAGGTCGGTTTGTCTCAAATTACAATAATCAACACTGCATAACCGCCTCCAAATTTTGATGGCATAGGCAAACAGATGGATTTTACCGAAGCACCAATTTTTACGGAACACTGCTAGCGACATCGATTTGCTTTGATAATAGGTTATTCACACGAACTCTGATGTCTCTGTTGCTAAGGTAATCACTAATCCGTTCATATATTTTTCCAAAACTATCGTGTTTCTTTGGGCTTGTTTAACATCAAATGATAATTGATTATGTCGAAAGGTGTAGAAATGTCAAGGTAACATGCATGAGTACATCGAATTGTATATACAGCACTCGTCCAGTCGTCTAGCCTATCAGCACGTTTGTTAGAAAACTACGATTTTTTAAAATGTTTTTTAGACAATAGATAAAAGTCCGTCTCTTTCTAGATGTTGCAGTATTTCTACAGTGTTTATTCGCTGAATGATTGAGACCGAATACTGCTATGACACTTGTATATTAATTTTTACTATCAGAATTGCAACCACTGTAGAAAATGGGTACTATTTATCCCATTTTCAAGTCATTGAGTACCACTCCAGCTTGGAGCGAAATAATAAACATGTTAGATACACAAGGTTATACTTGAATGCTACTGTTCCATATGGTTCGCACAACGAATCACGCTGCTAAAACACAGAATCACATAGTTATTCGTGGTCAATCATTCAAGGTGCTTATGGATGACCACAGTAATGTGCTGCTCACATCCCCCGACATTACACTCCACTACCGGTGTCTGGCTGTTTGCTTTCATCAGGTGGAGACAGTAAGCTTACGTTCAGTGAGCATTGAAACAGTGGATAAATGGTAAACAAGGTTATACTTGAATGCCACACTTGCATAGTGTTCGTACAACGAACCACGTTGTTAAAACACAGAATCACATAGTGATTCGTAGTCAAGAACTCAAAACACTTATGGATGACCAGAGTGATGTGTTGCTCACATCCCCCAAAATGTCACTCTACTACCGGTTTCTGGCTGTTTGCTGTCATCAGGTGAAGACAGTAAGATTAGGTTCAGTGAGCCTTGAAACAGTGGATAAATGGTAAACAAGGTTATACTTTGGTCATCCATAAGCGCCTTGAGTGCTTGACCACGAATCACTATGTGATTCTGTGTTTGAACATTGTTGTTCGTTGTACGAACCTTGTAAGGTGAACATTGAATTTATTTTATTGACTACTAACTGTTCAAATCTGCTGGTATTTTTGTATATTTTTACCATTTTTGTTTTACCGAACTACTTGAATTTATTCGATCTTAAGCTTATGTTTTTGTATCCTTATTTGGCCGTTTGCGCGCTATTTGAAGTTGCAATCATTCGCGGTAATTGTTGCTGTTGAATATTCTTGTTTTTTGGATTCAGTACGAAGCGGAATAATTGAGGTTCGCTATTTTCATTGTATAATTATTTTGCTTCAATAGTACCGTACTCATCTCACGTATTGTCTTGTCAATATCTTGGTGGGTTTGGACGCGTAACTCAACCGTTGGATAGACACATTGGTGTTTATAACGTGACTGAAATCTTTGACGTTAAACTCGATTTTCCCCGGACCGTTTTGTTTGTTACAAACCTTATGAACAGTGGCATTCATGTATAACATTATTAAACCATTTGTTCACTGTTTCAAGGCTCACTAAACCTAATCTTACTGTCTCCACCTGATGATGGCAAACAGTCAGAAACCGGTAGTGTAATTTAATTTCTGGGGATTTGAGCAACACATCAGTTTGTTAGATAGACGTTCATGCATTTAAATATCACGGGTTTCGTGCAACATTTGAGGATTCGTTTGGTCTTTGGGATTTCTTTACATAAGCGTAAGCGCTGCGCTACCACCGTGGGAGTAATAAATATTTCACTTAAAATCGCTCGGTCAAGTTGAATGATAAATACCTTAACGGGCGCCTCTTATTTTGTCGCCAAAAATTCGGGACATAAAAGTCAGTTAACAGATCAGCTGTATCTTTACCTGATTCAGTGAAACCAGACGAAGTTTTCAAGGCGATTATAACGTTTATTTATCATCACGGATAAAGCGGATAACTTTGTTTCTCAAATATCTAAATGGTGCCCATGAATAAGCTGTTTGTAGATTAATAAAACTCTATTGCTCTTGCACTTTGTTTCATCTTTTTTCATAGCCATTTTGTAAGTTATACGATGAATCCCAAGCACGTGTTACAAGGTGACTGGAAGAATCCAATACCATTTAATGGTCTGAAAAGCAAATCGCTTGTTCAAGGAAACAGAATAATATTAAAACTACGAATAATATAACAAGCTAAAACGGCTTTCAGGTGCTGACTTGTCAGTTCAATATTTGGTTCAAATCTGTTACGTTCTTGATATGGAGCTCATAATACACCCGGATATGCTTCCCGCGATATTGCCCAACCGACTATTGAGAGAGAAGACCAAGGCTTCAGAGAAGTTCGTATGGCAGCTCACTTCCAATAATAACAAACATGGTTTACTCATCCATATATATAGGCTGAGAATGTAAAAGGGAATGACCTTGGAAAATAGCACATTAAAACCGTGTCAAGGACTCGATGGACCAATGAGAATAAAGGGCGAATATGATCAAATTATAAACGTTATGATCAAATTATAATCATGTTTTTCGCGCCAAATAATTCAAATCTATGTTGACATAGTGTCATAATAGAGTCGTAATATCTTCAAAGATATTGAGTTTTTAGGGAAAATAAACGTTTTTTCCCATTACCTCCCTTTTTAAAAGTGACTCAGTACCGACAGAGCTTGGGGTTCACTTGAAGTGGTACGACAGTCTTGCGTCTTCGGTTAGTCCATCGTCGGGGTTCTAGTTCCCGATCGGGAGCGATATTTTCAGGTGGTATTTAAACCGGAGAAGGTGGGAGCTGGAAGGTATCAAATAGAAGATCCAACGGAAGATTCACTGGTCCCGAAGGTTCTAACTGCGACTGTCCTTCTGTTGGTCTCAATTGACTGAGATGGCGTATCCAAATGTCGTTTCCAACTTGGATATCGAACATGACGCTACCCCACCGACATACAACCTTGCCCACGATCCATGGGTTTCTTCGTTGTCGATACTCACGAGCATAGACGCTGGATCCCACTTTGAAGCTCCTCAGACTGAGATGCTGATGAACATGAGGTTGCGGTGGCTTCGGGACCATTGCGTTATTGACTGTACGAAGTTTTCTACCCATTAGTGCCTCTGCTGGCGTTTGACTATTCATCAGGGATTCGTGTGGGGTCGTCCGGTAGACTAACAGGAATCGTTGCAAGATGTCGACGGTAGTCCCCTCCCCTCGAGACTTGAGCATTGCTATTTTGAATGTGTCGACAAACCTCTCCGCTTGTCCGTTCGATTGGGGATGGTAGATCGGAGTCCGGATATGCTCAATTGCATTCTTCTTGCAGAATTCGGCAAAATGAGCTGATGTGAATTGGGATCCATTATCTGAGACAATGGTGCCGGGAACTCCGTGTTGGCTGAATATCGAAGTGAGTGCTCCGATTGTGGTCGAACTTGTGGCAGGAGAGAGCGGGACGATTTCTGGCCATTTTGAATAAGCGTCTACCAAGACTAAGTAGGTGGTTCCGTTGAGTGGGCCGGCGAAGTCAATGTGTATACGCGACCATGCTTTGTCAGGTCGAGGCCACGGAACCGGTGTTGCGTGAGCATGAAGTTTTGCCGCTTGTTGACAATTGGTACAGCGCCTGACAAACTCGGTGATGTCAGCGTCCATCCCTGGCCAGTAGGCGAAACTTCGGGCGATTGCTTTCATCCGATTGAGCCCCGGATGTCCAGCATGAAATTGACGTATTACCCGTTGACGTAAAGCAGCGGGAATAACGACTCGATCACCAAACATGAGACAGTCATCCACGATTGATAAGGATTCCGTCTTTGGAACAGTTGATTGTCATTCAATTGTGGTGCTAGCCTAGGCCATCTAGATTGAACATACCTGATAGCTTCTGAGAGAACCTCGTCGTCGTTCAGTGTCCTCTTGATATATGCGACCGTCACGGGGAGGTTTCCGACTGCTGTGGTTAACTGATCACGTACATACTGCTCAGTAGATATAGCTGCAATCCTGTAAGAGGGTGCACCGTTGCACTGGATTTTGTTGCACAAAGAATTGATTGGCTGATCTGATGAAAACCTCTGCTGGTTTTGCTGCCGCTTTGAAAAGGGCCTCGAAATCTTTGGTTTCGACGAAACTTGTTGTTTCGTTCTGGATCTGCAGAATCCTTCTTTGTGGCCTGTGACGTTGCACTGACTGAAACGGTGTTGTTTGAAGGGACAATATCGTACATAGTACCAGGCTTCGCAATGCCAACATGAAGAAGGTGGCTTCTTTGCGCTGGAATCTTGTGACGAATGCCAATTGTTTTGCTGAACGGCATGGACGGTGTCGGTGTCACGATTCCCATGTTGAATCATTGCCGAGTCTTCTTGGAGACGGACCAGTCGTAGATATTCATCACCAATGGCTTGTAGAGTGAAGGAGGGTTCTTGCTCAAGTTTGTTGAGCAGTTGCGTTCGAATATCAACGAAACGCTGAGATACCAGACTGCATATGAATATCAGAGACTTGAACTGGTCGTCTGTGAGGGACCGCAACTTGAAGCGTTCACATTCGCGATTGACAATGCCCATGTGTGTCGGGAAGTCGTCAGTGTCGTTCATTTTCAGCTTTAGGCACCTGTAACGAGTGTTGAAGAGAGATACATGCTCACCAAAAAGTTGAATCAGTGACTTGATCGTCTCATCAAAATTTCTATCCTGAGGATTCTTGGGAAGGATCAGTTTGCAGTACTTATCCAGCTCTGCTGGGCCAAGTTTACGTAGCAGCAGCCGGACTTTTCATGCATCATCTTGGGCTGAAAAATCAACACGAAAAAGGTATTCATAACGTTCTTGATATGGAGCTAATAATGCACCCGGTTATGCTTCCCACGATATTGCCCAACCGACTATTGAGAGAGAAGACCAAGGCTTCAGAGAAGTTCATATGGCAGCTCACTTCCAATAATAATAAACATGGTTTACTCATCCATATATATAGGCTGAGAATGTAAAAAGGAATGACCTTGGAAAATAGCACATTAAACCATGTCAAGGACTCGATGGACCAATGAGAATAAAGGGCGAATATGATCAAATTATAAACGTTATGATCAAATTATAATCATGTTTTCCGCGCCAAATAATTCAAATCTATGTTGACATAGTATCATAATAGAGTCGTACTATCTTAAAAGATATTGAGTTTTTAGGGAAAATAAACGTCTTTTCCCATTAAAATCAAAATGGCAGAAATGGTTTTCGCCAACAAAATTAGGTGGCACATGTAGATCATGAAGTCAAGATGTATGGTTCATATTCGTAGCACGGGTAAGAGATCAAAAAAGCATCAAAATTACTGTTGGAAATGTTTCGATTTGGGGAGTTCACAACATGATCAAATAGATTGATCCAAGTAAAACAAAGAAGCACAGCTCAAAATGTTGTCCAAATTCAAGTCGTTGGGGAGATATATTCCAATTCCATGTGTAATTTCTCGTCTTATGCAAGCCCCTGAGATGACATAAACGTTGAAGAGTGTGATTTTACGGTAGTCAAAATATTGTTAACAAAATAGAATCCCTTCAGTGAAGAATACGTGGAAAATCAAACGACTTCAGTGTTTTGATTTTCGTATTGTATGTTATCAGCGGTGTTCGGCTAAACGTTCAGTAGGAAAGTCGCAAAATGGGTTTAAAAATGAGACTAGACTATCAGCAATATTTGCAAATTTCAACTCTCTGCAAGAGAATACTGTGGTTTCCGCGGTCAAATTCTTTTGACATATCCACGTAGCATACAGGGATTGTATCTTGGAATATATAATGTTCCATTCTAACAATTAAATTTGAGGAGAATTTTTGTAAGACGTAGATATCCATTCCTAAAGCCGTGTTGTCCTTCCCAAAATAACCAATTTTCCTCCAAGTCCATGCTGAGTTTTTTTGTAATTGTCCTTTACAATCCAAAAGGAGTTTGCGCAAACATGGTTTAAAAGCTTTCGACCGCAAAGCTTGAATATCGATTTAGCGAAGTCATGGAAAGAAAATGTGGTTTCCCTCGAATCTTCTATGCACTTAAATAGAACTTCCATGAATTGGATGAAGGCGTTCAGGTGGATATATTCCACTTTGAATTTAGTAAGAAATTCGTCTCCGCTAGTCAAACATTTCCATGGATGAAGCTCGTGACCAAATAAGTATCTTTTCAGCTTTACGACTGGATAACCAGGTCTTTCCGTGACACTTCCTTGCAGGTCAATGTGTGCGATACTATCTCTATGTTTGCAAAAGCTAAATGAAGGCTGCTATAAGGTTTAGTACTAGGCATAATAATATTTCTGATCTTCATCGATTTGTCATCTCAGTGTTAAGAGATATCAATAAGATCATTAAATGGTTGTAGGATTGAAATATTCCTCTGAACTTTAGTAAAAGTCATCTGTAGTCTGCAGTAGTCGGCGAAATTACAGTGAGTGCAAAAGTAATATAAGTGATTTCAAATCGATTCATAAGGCTAAAGACTTTGTTAAAGGCGTAAGAGCGGACTTCAAATGGACAGCCTAATTTTCCTTAGCTACAATACGAGCTAGAGCAGATTAATTTAGGATTGAATCTGTTCTGACATACAGAACACTGAAGGTATTCTCCTCTTCTATGCAATGGTTTTTGGGCCTATTCAGAATATTGTTCGCAATCTTGGAGCAATTTCTTCCATTTAAATATAACTACTACAGGGCTCTCAACGTGTGGCTAACAGACTTGTTTAAGATATGTCCAAGAACCTTAAAAGGAACGTCTAATTTTTCTTAGTCTCTACACACTTCGACGCAGGCTTTGCTTTAATACAATTAAACAAAATCAAATTGCATAAAAAACTAATATTATATAATATCACTTTTTACCTGTGTGCACAAATTCGGCCATTGCTGACATCTTATCAGCTAGGTAAAAATGAACCGTTCTGGTTATTTCAGTTGAAACCATAAAAACCTGTGTACCCAAAAAACAGTTTTCATTAAATTTACGTATAATCGCCTGTCATATTCGCCGAGTACATCACAAGATTAAAAAACAAATCTGACAGTGATGGACGCTCCTTGGTAGCTTCTCACTAACATAAATTCTAAAAGCTAGATCATTTTATCAGCCGTTTACATTAATATGCCCACTGGAATAAATTAAAATGAATAATTTGGGACTCTAACCCGTTAAAATAGATAGCGCATTACTGCAGTTTCCTAGACATAACTACAGCCTCTGATACCGTTCCTTATATGTTATTATTAACGAAACATAAATCATGTGGCATAGCAGGTAAACGTTATTCCTGGCTATCTTCTTTACTCATTGATCGCACTTACACTGTTGAAGTCAATGGTCAGAGATCTCGCAGAATGCCTATTTCCAGTGGGGAAATTCAAAGTAATGTATTAGGCCACTTATTGTCTCTTTTACATATCAATGACATACATGGTGTCATTTCTCATAGTAAACTCCTTTTATTCGCTGATGGCATGAAAGTCTTCCTAACTTTTCCAGCTAATCGAGCACGAACATATATAGCTATATGAATGAATCAGGTGGCATAGATTTAGAAAAGATACAATGATCTTCATTAAAATCCATCATCGGTTATAACACCAAACAATCTTATAGAGAAAAATGTGTACAACTGAACTTCGATACGTTAGGATTTTGCAGACTCTAGCATAAAATCATCTTATTCTTTATAATACTGTCATCGATAATATAGAAATAAGTTCAAATCTTCATTTGCGGTATGATTTCAAGTACAACCTGAGAAACAGTGAAAAAATATTAAATTACGAAGGTTTCGTACTAAAGTAAAAAATTTCTACTTGAATGAATATGCTGAATTGTAGAATCTTCCGAAATATATAAGAATCAGCTGCTCTTTACAAGAATTCACAACAATTCTGACTTAATTTCTCACCTTAGAAAAAAGTCTTCATAATATATACATCCTACTGATGATCAATATTGTAATGACATACCTGAGGATTGATAACAAATAATTTTTTACAACTTTCGTGAGAACGATTACTGGCTTTCTTGTATTCATTTTACAGCATAACTTCTCAACCAGCACACAAATAAAACTGGACCGCAGTAAACCTCAACCTAGTGAAATCAATCTGCTTCGACTAACGGACAAGAAACAGTTCATATTCATAATAATCTAATCTATTTTGAACAATCAAAAATAGAAAGGATCATTAAATTCACAACACAGAACATCACGCAACTCTGAGGACCATTATCCAATAAACTTCAGTGCCTTCTGGAACATTAATTGATTATTCTTTCTCTCAATACCACTAATTATGTTGTATGACAATAGTACACTCAATGATCTTCCGAAAGCAATTTGTAAATAATGTTTACTTTTATTTTCATTGGACGAATAATCCGCTGCAGAAGTGACCTTGAATATGTATTTGCGATTGTACATACCACTATTTGTTCGTACAAACATTTTTTCAAATATTGATCATGATTAGCCTGCCTTGGATATCCGAGAATAAAAAATTATTTATTTATTTGTGTTGCAAAATTCATTTTCGAAACGAGGCTCGCCCAACTGGTCAACACTCATCTGTAGCGATACTACAGCTATAAAGGCTCGACACGAAGGAGATTAGATATCCGCATGAGATACTATAGCAACACCATCATTGCAAGATTAGGAAAAGCTTGATTATTTATCTTACATTTTCGAAGCGTGCAACGTCGTGGTGTTAACTGGAGCATCTATGTGCCACCACAAACACTGCTATGCACTCATTGAATTCCCTCTATGTAGAGATACACAATATCGAATGGATATTGGCCAGCCTAGCATACAACATATTAACAGGGCTCCATAACATCCATTATTGTATGATCATTCTGACTGCTTCCAGATTAGCTGCGCCGATCACAGAACGGTTTAAAACATAATTTAGACAGGCTACCTTTCTTTAATATTGAAGAAAAGCCTGTGTAGTACCTATCCACAAAGAAGGATCTTTCCGTAGTGGGTAAAAATAACGCCTGTTTAGCATCAAATGTGCACTGTGTAAGGTTATAGGAAGGTTGATCCACGAAAAATCTGTGGAAACCTAACCAAATATTCTCTACTAAATATCGCACAACACGGATTATTAAAATATAGGTCGCGTCTGACTAACTTGTTAGGTTTCCTAAACGAGTCTACTTATGAAATATATTGTGGTATAGCGGTAAAAATATTTATACGGTCCTTTGTTATGCTTTTGATTCAGTCGACCACCGGCTGCTGGTTCTCAAACTTAGCCATGGGAGTATCAACGGCCATACTGAGGTGCATCTCTACATTCATTAGTTACCGTTCCTGAAACCGTCAGATTGGATGATATATACTTCATGAGCGAACATGTAACAAGCAGGGTCCCGCCGGACTCAGTCTTTTGGCCTCTGCTAATCGTCATCTTAATCGATGATATAGCTAACGCTGTTATATGTTTGCTGATGACAAAATATGTCAAAATGTTGGACAGCTTGGATCTGATTAATGACGTAGAAGCTGTGATAAAAAGGCAGATAAATTTGACCTTCCCCTTAATTTAGAGAAGTACCACTTGCTCTCTACACTGGCAGATAACATTATTGTCCCAACGCCATCAGCCCACACTGAGTTTCGTAGGGTAAAATCTATTAAGGAGTCGTAAATTAAAGTTTTCGCAAAATTTAGGTGGCTCGACCGACGCGCTGCTGCTACTTAAAGGGCTAGAAAGGAAACTTTTCGACTGCCATCAACCCTTTCATTCAGGAAAAGCGTGGGTGATGTTACCATTCCACAGGACACTAGTGAGGGTGTATCTAGAATAATGTAATCAGGCTTGGAATCCATAATACCAGAAGGATATAGTGCAGCTAGTAAAGGTACAGAAGCTGGCTACTCACATGATTCTTTGGTCGGTATACACCAACTATGGAATTCGTATGTAAGCATTCGGCCTTTGCCCGCTTCAGAGGAGGCAGCGCATTGGTAATCTTACAGATACCTCAAAAAGTTGTCAAGGATTTAAACTGTTTCAATTTCAAAGACTTATCGGTTCTCTTTTGGTTGGTAAACTAGGGCACAGACTGAAACTAAGTAAACAGTACAACAAGCCGGAACCTGGGACGCACTTATTTAACATCGGTTTAGTGAACGCTTGGAGCTTAATTCCGACAGATCTATTTTCGTTAGATCGGATAAATGCGTTTAAACATGGCCTAGACGAATGGTGGCAAGTGCTCTTCCAGAAACATCACTAAAAAAATCACTGCTTTTTGCTGATAAAAAAACTTCAGGTGAAAATAGTGTTGAAGCACAAAAGCTTTTTTTCTAAACTTTTAGTTTTTGATGTCCATCGTTTATTTTATTATTATTTAATTGTTAAATCTCTCACCTTTCAATGATAAATAAATAAATATATAATTTTATCCTTGCATATCCAAGGCTTTCTATACATTATCAATATTTACCAAAATGTTTGTAAAATCAAATGGTAGAAAGTATAATCACGAAAACGTTTTCAAGGTCACTTCGACAAAAGGATCTTTCAGTCAAGAACAACCAAGGTGAAAAGTATTCGCTCAATGCTTCCTGATAATCGGTAGATGATCTGTTACTAAACCAGGAAAAATTGGCATTGCGGAAAATCAATGAAAGTTCTAAAGTACAAAGCTAATCGAAGAAGCGTGACCTTTCGGTGTTGTGAAATTTTCGATAATTTTCGTTCTGATTGTTCAACATATTGCGGGTCGCTTGAATACAGACTTGTTCCCAATTTCTTTTCACATTCCATTATTTTCTATATGCTACATAACGAGCATATATATATATATATATATATATATAATGTATATACTTGGATACACCAAGTCATGCCATGCATGTTCATTTGTTTTCATGAATAAGTACATCAAATAAAACGGTAATTATACACATGTTAAGGTCAAACAAAAATAAAAAATTTTTTGTTAACAACCGTAAAAAAATAGTTGGATAACATTTGTACAGATGGTAGCTTGTTTAAAACATGAAGTTGATAGAATATCGGAAAAATAAATGATAAAGATTCATGTTTTTAACGAATACGACAGTAATTGTTTAAAATGGGTTAATTACAGTTTGGGTAGGTCTGGACTGAAATGTTTATTCATGTATGATCTTCCAAATGCAACTTCAAACGCAGATAATTGTATAGGGAGTTCACTTCATCGGGCCACGGAGATATGAGTTGCATCGCCCTTTCAAGAATTGCGAGAGTGTATTTTGTTGAATTTCAACAATTCTGAAAAGTAAATTCTCAAGAAAAAAGATATATGTCACTTTAAAATTTTTTATTGCTAAAAAATATTAAAACTTTTCATGCCGTATAAGTATAAATTATCTATAGTTGTATTAATTAGAAATAGCTTACCTAATTTTTCCGGAGATAAAAAAGTTGAGTTGCTTTTTGAATTCAGTTTGTGAAGTGCTCAATCTTATATTATTAGGAAGTAAATCCCATAATTCCATATGATACTAACCATAAAAATTGAAATATTCGTATCACAATATTTTCTACACAATGCATCTTTTAAGATCTTAATCTCACCGTATAAAAATTCGTAAAAATCCTAAAACAAAAAATTGCACCATGATGTTAAATAGCAGAAAATATTAATCTTGAATAAAGTAAGAAAATTAGAATTAATATTATTATTTGCGAAAAAATATTTTCGCAAACTTTCTTTTTTATCTTAAAAGAATATTATATTTTTGAGAGCTAAAATTTATTAATTATCATGAATCCTGATACAAGTCAATAATTTGCAAAAACTATGTACACTGAAATCAGTCAGCGAGAATACTGTTCAAAGAATATCATTCTATTTACTGTAGATGACAATAATCATTTAAATCACTTAAAAAGATGTATTCTCACTTCATATGGCAGTCCGGCAGATTGCGCTGATTTTGCCCGTTTACCCGAAAACAGCATAAAACAGAGAACCCCAATCGTTATAAAATTTACTGTCAAATGTTTCATGTCATATTTATTAGAGAATGAAAATATTTTGAAATACATACCTCCATTTTCTAGTGTTACTATGAAACCTGAACTCACAACAATGCAGAAGCATATCGGTAGTAAGAAACGTAAAACTACCATTATACCCATAAACCAGTCATCTTATGACGCAACTGGGAGCATGCAGTTGATTCATAAGTAGTTAGTACACCTGTAAGAAGACAAGCTTCAACGCATGCACCCAACGACATGGTGCAAAGAACACCGTCACCATCTGAGCGTTTATTTTGCTTACCTAAATTTAGGCAGACCTAAGATTTTCTTTCAAACCCTAGCACATCAACAAAAAACACAGTAGTCAGGAATCACCTAAACCCACAAGTATTGTTAGTCAATGAATATAATAGGCGAACACACGATGTCAGTTACCGTAATCAAATACTATGCCGCCCTTAGCTGTATAACCAGTCCCCTATTGACCACAACTGGCTTCATAGACCATCCTTGCACCCACCTGGTCACTTTTTCAACAATTTACTACTCAGATTCCATGACTAAAAACCATTAATTGACAACCGATACACACCCTTACCCACACACTATTTTATTGATCAAAACGTTTTTCCGCACAATAATAAATTAAATATAAATTTTCATATATTATTGCTTATCTACCTTCACTCTTTATTTCTATGCTTTTTGTGTTAGTAACCTACTTATGAATGCCTGATCAATTACACCTGAATCCAAATACTGAAATCTTTCTCCTTTCGAACTCAGTAGACTTATCTTATAACTGAAAGCTTGAATAGAAAGGACGCAGCCTGACTCAAACTTAGGGTGGCCCAATTTACCAGATTTCAAGAACAAAATCGAACTTCGAAACAGGTGGCGGTACGATTTACTGTGTTCATTCCAGGTTTTACATCTGATATTTTTTACTTGTTGCACCTAGTCTATCAAACTAAAAGATTCAACATGGATTGTAATAACTTATTTTTGATCGATCACTAATTTTACATCTTGAATTCATGGAACTTAGATTTTATCTACAGAGAATGAGAGACCATTTATTTCACTTCAGTTGGATAATGCTTCCAAATCTTTGTTAAGCCTGGCAATGTAAGTTTGTGCTTCGGAAGATGGGTAAGAAATGACTACTTTCATGTCGTCTGCAAACAAAATATTTAACTATGACAGATGAACATACATAAATCATATATGTATAGGAGAAATAGTATTGGACCTAAAACACTGCCATGTATCACAGCACTTTTAATTGGCTGGGTGCGCGATCTGTGACCATTAACCTAAACACAGTATCTGTGATCTGTCAGGGTTGGGACAACAAAGAAGATTCCCACCTATACCAAATGAACTTAACTTATACAGTAATAGTTTATGTGGTACTGTGTCGAAAGCTTCATTTATATCAAGGAAAACAACATTGACTGCTAAACAATTTTCAATTAAGTTTATAATGCAGTCTAATTATTCTAACCGGCAAATGATACAGCATCTTTTGTTTAGGAAGCCATGTTGCGCCTCAGAAAAGATACTAGGCGTCAGGTATTCTAGTATAGCTTAATTTACAATTTTTTTTAAATAATCTTGATAAGAAGGCAGTATGGTTTATCAGTCGGTAATTCGTGACTAAGTGTTTCGAGCCAGATTTTTATCTGGGTATGACAACTTAGTGTATCCATTCTACCATAAAGGTACCAGATTCGAGAGATGCGGTAAGTAAGTTCAGCAAGAGAATCTGAAAGTCTTTGTCACCCATTTTGCATATGACTGGTGGTATGCCTGTTATGTGAAGCCTAAGGATGACATTTGATTGCTGACAGAATTTACTTATGTCACTCAGGTTTATACTCAGAGTATTTAGTGTATTAGGTGAGGGGACATTGACTGATTGTATAAACGTAGTTTGAATTGTTATAGGTAGAGTTAAAGTACAGAAGGAATTCTTCACATATAGCATCAAGTGGACTTATAATTGTTTCAACTACGGATGAATTACAATATTTGATAATAAAATCTATGTTGTTGTGAGAGTTAGCATATCTTGACTTGAAAAGTTTACTTAGTTATTTCAGATTATCCTAACCTAAGAGGAATTCGTTTTCATCGGCTCCAAGTTTGTTATCTAAAGAATATCTGTGACTTCTTGATTAGTAATAAAATCTAAGAAGAGCAAAAGTTTCATGCGTTCTTACAGCTACAGAAATGTGTCTCCTTATTCCATTCCCTTTTTTTCCTGAGCTTTTGGTTTATTTTGGTGCGCCTAATGAGCTTAAATGATGCCTTCATGCGTAACCCTTTCATTTTTGAATAAAATGTTGAACAGACCGTTGTGAAATCACTAGAGAGAAATATTCGGCTCCAGTCTTCTGTTCTAATGAATTCTGACAGTATAATTCAGTTAATGTAGTTGTAGGTACGCTTATCATCAGATGACAAAAGCAGTGGCGTATAATATTTGGAATGATAACATTCTATGATCAACATTAAAGAAGGATGTAATTACCTTCAGGGTAGCTGCAACAGGTTCAGTTTGAAGACTAGATCTAGGATATTGTCATTCCTTCTAGGTTTGTCAATAAATTGCTTATATCCTAGTAATTCAAGCGTTATGATAAAAGTGAATAGCACCTGTGAGGTGCAGTATCGTTCCAGTTTAACTTTGGCATATTGAAGTCAACAGCAATGAGTTTGTATTGTCTGTGGTGTATATATGCTTGAATAAACGCATTAATTAAGGAATCTTTTCTAAAGATGGTTACAGACAGTGGGTTGTAAATGCAACCTATTAAGATATCTAAGGTTGGTAATACAATCACAGACTAGGTGAGTTATAGGTATCAGCTGTAAACCTTGAATGGACATAGATAATCGTACCACCACTACGTTTCCATGTTGGATTATCCCTGAATATCTTATATTTGGGTACCATAGGTGTTGAGTCAGGCTGGTCCTTTCGCGTCCAGGCTCCAATTATAAGAATAATGTCTACTGAGTTCGAAATAAGAAGAGATTCCAGCATTTGGATTTTAGGTTTAATTGATCTGGCATCTATAACTAGGATACAAACACAAGAAGGAGCGAAATTGGAAGAAGTAGAAGTAAACTTATGCAAAAAGTTTTGGGCAATCTATATTTAATTTATTATTTTTGTAAAAATTGGCATGGTTATGAAAAGGCGTGTGTGGCATGAATTGGAATGTGTAAAGGTTTGTCAAATGGGGGGTTTTAGTCATGGAATCAAATAAGCAAAATCGTTGAATACAATGTCCACGTGTGTAAGCTGAGGGTCTATGAAGTCAGATGTAGTCAATGAGGGACTGGTTATAATGCATAGGGCATTATGGTATTTGAGTACGTTACTTGTTGGTTTGTGGGCGTCCTGACAACTGTTTCTAAATGAACTAGGATTTTGAAAAAGAGCTTGTGTCTGTCGAAATGTAGGTAAACGAAATAAACGCTCAGGTGGTGACGGTGTTCTGTGCACTATATCATCGTGTGCAATTGCTGAAGCTCGACTCTTTGCAGTTGTAATATCTACAAATTAATCAAACTGCATACCCTCAGTTCCATCAGAATATGATTGGATTTTGGGTATAATGATAATTTTGCGCTATTTACAACCAAAACGCTTCTTTATTAGGGAGAGGTCAGTTTTCATACTAACATTAAAAAATCTAGATATGGATTTCAAAATATTTCTATTCTCTAATAAATATGACATGAAACATTTGTCAGTGAATTTTATAAAAAAATTGGTGTTCTCTGTTTTATGCTGTTTTCGCGTAAACGGGCAAAATCAGCGCAATCTGCCGGACTGCCATATGAAGTGAGAATACATTTTTTAAGTCATTTAAAGGATTATTATCAGCTTCATTAAATAAAATGCTATACTTAGAACGGTATTCTCACTGACTAATTACAGTGTATGAAGTTTTTACAAATTTATTGCCATGATCAATAATTGAATTAGGTTTTATACAAGATAATAACGGTTTCTGAGAATCAAATAAATTTTGAGAAGTTGCTATTTCGTTACGTAGACTTATTAATTCAGATTCTAATTTTCTCAATTAATCAAAGATTGAAAAGTGTCACTATCTAACCTCACAGTGCAATTTCTTGTTTGAGGATTTTTACTAATTTCAATAGGGTGATACATGGATGTTTTAGGATGCATTGTGTATAAAATATAGTTAAACAAAGATTTCGACTTTCGAGATAATATCATATATATATAAGTTCCGGATTGTTGCGTATAAAAGAAATAGTTATATGAAAAAGTAATTGGCAACACGTACCGTACTCTTGCAGCGCGCGGTCTTAATAGGTTGCATTAATTTCCACTGTTTTCAACCATCACTAGAATGTGTTCTTTAACTAATGAGTTTATTGAAGCATTACCACACCACGCGCAATCTGAACTCATTGCTGGTGACTTCAACATGCCAAAGTTAAATTGCCTCGATCCTGCACACCACATTCGTTATACAACTTTTATCATAGTGCTAGACTTACTAGTATATAAGCAATTTATTGACAAACCTACTAGAAATGACAATATCCTAGACTTAGTCTTCACTCTGAACCTGTCCTTAGCTCACTGAGAGGTAATTCCATCGTTCACTAACGGTGACCATAAGATATTATCATTCCGAATATTATGTGGCCTTGCGTCTGTCAACAATTCTAGGACATAAAGTGGTAAGCAAATCTACAATCATATCAACTGGAATCTAATATTAGAATTCATTAAGACAAAAGACATGAACCGATTTTTTCTATCTAGTGATTTCACAACGGCGTGTCCAACATTTCATTCACAGATAAAATGCTTACTTTTCAAGGCGTCCTATAAGCTCATTGAGCGTACAAAATTAAAAAAGCCCGAAATCAGAAAAGAAAATTATGGCGCTATATTCTGTTGCTGTAAAAACACATGACACTTTCGCTCTTCTTCGTTTTTAGGAACAATCTAGAAATCACAGATAAGCTTCAGATAACACAATTACAGCCGACGAAAACAGAGCTCCTATCAATCAGGATAATCTGAAATCACAAAGTAAGCTTTTCAAGCTAAGTTCATTTAACTCACGCAGCAACATAGATTTAATTAATAAACATTAATTAATTATAATAATTATGTTAATTATTACAATATATTAATATATACTTGCTAAACCAAGGCATGCAAAACATGATCAGGTTATATTCATTTGCATGCTTTTCTGTCACACACACACACACCCCACGAACGGTTTCGTGCTGTTTGCACTCATCAGGTAGGGACAGTAAGATCTGGATCCGCATGCCACTGTGGCATACAAGCGCAACTTGTTTACCATTCCTCCACTTTTTCAAGCGCATGCGGATCCTGATCTTATTGTCCCTACCTGATGAGTGCAAACACCACGAAACTGGTCGTGGTGTGTGTGTGACGGAAAAGCATGCAAATGAATATTTTGGTTTATGGTTATGGGTTTAACCTCATTAAACATGTGTTTGGACACATGCTTTGAACAGGTTGGTCGTATAGCCTTATCTAACAGTGGCATACAAGCTCTACTTGTTCATGATCAGGTTATGTTTTCTTAACGAAGTCACCATGAGGCTAGATAAAGGCCAACTAGTTGAAGTTTTTTAATTGGACTTTCGCAAGGCTTTCGATTCGGTAAACCACAGATTGCTTGCAACCAAACTTAGTTACATGGGTATCGATGGTCTTCTGAAGAAATTGATAATAGGCTTCTTAAGCAATAGATTCTTTCTCGTCAGGATAGGCACTATGTATGCATCGAAAGTAAAGATTGTTAGTGGAGTCCCACAGAGCTCCCTACTCGGACCACTATTTTACCTCATTTACATCGATGATTTGGCACGTTGCATAAGTTTTAGGTTATGGCCCTAGCGGTGTTTGCTGATAGCGGCTCATAGCGTCGGTTTCGCTTTGAACCCCCACGTCTTGACTCATAGAACAACACTGGTACGCCGAATCTTATCTTTCTAGAACGGTGGTGTTTTTCTGTACATGGGTTGAAACGAAAACAGAAAGAATGGATCGGGATTCAGAGGCAGTGTCGTTGTTCGCTGCCTGTCCGTGTTATTATATCTGATCCGATTGCCCGTTGCTTCGCACCATTTGAATGTGTATTTGAAAGGTGGTCGATATGGCTGACCGTGGCGCGAAGATCGATAATTGTACACGTGACGTTGGTTGACCTTTGAATTGTGTGTTTGCCAAAGGTTGAATAGGTGGACGCGTACAATTCTGAATGTGTAGAGACAATAGTCTGCTACACAGCTCCCCGTTCAGTGCTGAGAACACTGTGTGCCGATCGTCGGGATTAAAAAAAGGCGATTCGGAGGCCCAAAAAAATAGATAGCACGATCATCAAACTCGCTATCCAGAGTTTAGGAGCGGAGGAGTGAAAATGGGCCAAGGCTGACTTTCACTTCGATGTTCCTCGAGGATATTCTTCGTTGGAATTTCGGTCTTTTCATCCCACGGTGAGTTCGTCCTCACAATACCCTGTGAAGGAAAAAAAGAAGTGAGCCAGTTGTTGTTCTTTTAATTTAGTACGTATGTTAATATATCCGGGAAATGAACATGTCGACCGGATCTAGTTATACATTCACCTTCGGTCTTATTTTTGTCTAAGGCTTGTTGAACTTTTGGTGTATTGCTTAACCCGTCTCCACCTGGGTCTTTTTCGATAGAAGCAGGTTTTAATCTATCAATGGATATCATTTCCTTTTTACCCTTGATGTCGACGACGAAATGCTTTATGTGACGTTTGAGGACTTCGAAAGGACCGTCGTATGGAGGTTCTAGTGGTTTACGTACTGAGTCTACCCTGACCAACACATGGGAGCAGGTAGATAACTCTACCGGGATGTATTTTGTGTTGCTCTGTTGTCGCGTTGGTTTAGGTTGTATAGACTGCATGGCTGCACGTAAACGCTGTACAAAATCGCTGGGATCGATGTACTGGTTACATTGCGATCCGTGTACAAGGTCCGCTAAGAGCTTAGGAGTAGTACCGTAAACTAACTCTGCTGATGAGCATCCCAAGTCCTGTTTAAACGAGGTCCGCATGCTCAGTAGAACCAGCAGAAGGTGTTCGGTCCAGTTGCTTGGGTCTGGTTGAGCCATCAGGGATGCTTTTAACTGTCTGTGCATCTGTTCGACCATTTCATTTGCTGCTGGGTGATAAGCTGTTGTTCGGATTCGTTTCGTTCCGAGCAGATTTGTGAGGTCCTGGAATAGTTTTGATTGGAAATGTGCACCGCGATCTGTCGTAACGATTCCGGGTGTGCCGTAATTAGCAATACAGTGTGTGACAAAGGTTCTCGCTATCGTTTCTGAATTGATGTCCTGGATAGTTACAGCTACCGGCCAACGCGTGTATCGATCTACACACGTCAGAAGACATCGCTGGCCTTTTGAGATTGGCAGCGGTTCGACGATGTCGATATGAACATGGCTGAAACGCGTGCAGTTATCGTCATATGTTACGACTAGACTTCCTATGTTGCGTTGGACTTTAGCTTTTTGACACGAGAGACAGGCTTTGGCCATCTCCTGCAATTCCTTATTTATTCCAGGCCATACGAAGCGCTCTGCGATTAGACGTTGCGTGATGCGGACACCGGGTTGCGACATATTGTGAATGGAATCGAATATGACTCTTCTATACGTTTCAGGAACGACTGGTCGTGGTGTACCTGTCGTTGTGTCACAGATTATGGTCTCGCGTGTTCCGTCTAAGGGGATTTGTTTGATCTTCAGATTAGTGTTAGACAACTGCTGAAGGAAGTTTTTCTGTTTACTCTGAAGCTTAGCCAGTTCTTTCAGATCAACCGTGGGGCTGACATTAATTGTGTCAATGGAAGATCTGGACAAGGCGTCGGCAACTTCGTTCTTGAATCCAGGAAGATAATTAATTTTCGATGTGAATTGCGAGATGTAGTCCAATTGTCGTATTTCACGTGGATTGTACTTGTCAGAGGCAGAGGATAGCGCGTAGGTCAATGGCTTGTGATCTGTGAGTATCTCGAATTCGCGGCCTTCTAATAAGTGACGGAAGTGCCTAATACTCAGATACACCGCCAGGAGTTCGCGACCAAACGTACTATACTTTTGCTCTGCGGGTTGTAGCTTCTTTGAGAAGAACGCAAGTGGTACTAAGTTGCCGTTCTTATTCTGTTGTAGCACGCCACCGACAGCGACAGAGGATGCATCAGTTGATAGTACGAGTGTGCTTTGCGGATCGACGTGTGCTAGCAACACCATTTTGCTCAATTCCTGCTTGATTTTCTCGAAAGCTTGTCTACCTGACTCGTTCATTTGGAATTGCTTTTTATCAAGCTTCAGTAGGTCCGTCAGGGGTTGGCATAGCTCTGAACACTTCGGAATGAAGCGGCGATAGTAGTTGACCATGCCAACAAACCTACGCAGCTTGGTGAGAGAGTCTGGTAATGGAAAGCTTGTAATCGCGTCAACTTTATCGCTGAGGGGTTTGATACCTTCAGAATTGACGTGATGGCTGAGAAAATCGATGGAATCTTGTCCGAGTTGTGTCTTGGAGGGATTGATGACCACTCCGTAATGACGTAAGCGCTCGAACAGTTGTTTGAGGTGTTGTAGGTGTTCCTCGTGGGAACGACTAGCAACCAGGATGTCGTCGATGTAAACGAAGACGAAATCAAGTCCGTGCGTGACCTGGTCCATGAAACGTTGGAACGTTTGCGCGGCGTTGCGCAGACCAAAGGGCATGCGTAAAAACTCAAAGAGACCAAATGGTGTGGTCACTGCAGTTTTTGGAACGTCCGCTGGATGAACCGGGATTTGGTGATATGCACGAACAAGATCTATCTTGCTGAACACTCGCTTATTGTGCAGGGACATGGAGAAGTCGTGCAAATGCGGGATTGTATACCTATCAGGCTTTGTGAGCTTGTTCAAAGCTCTATAATCTCCGCATGGTCTCCAGTCGTTGGCTGTCTTCTTAGGGACCATATGTAGTGGACTTGCCCAAGTGCTGCTGGAAGGGCGAATAATTCCCAATTGCAACATGTGCTGGAATTCGCTTTTAGCAATTTTGAGCTTATCTGGAGCTAACCTTCGCGGTCTACTGAAGCATGGGTTCCCTGTAGTTATGATTCGATGTCTAACATCGTGCTTTATGTCTGCCGTCTGATAGCTAGGGGATGTGATATCCATGAAAGATTCTATGAGCTTTTTGCATGGTTGGCTAAAATGCTGGATATCGCTCTTTACGGTGGGAGACGTGCATGTAGTGTGCGAGCTGTTAATGGTAAAATTCGTTACGCCATCTATCAGCTTGCACCATTTAGGGTCAACTACTATTCCGAGATGTTGACATATGTCTAATCCCAATATAGGATTTGGAACGTCGGCTATGGTGAAAACCCAATTTATAGGTCTTCGGGGGCCTAAATTGAGGGTTAGGAATCTTTTGCCGTAAGTAGGTATTGCTGTACCATTGACTGCGCGCAACACGATACTGGATAGTTTGTTTCTATCTTGGGGGTGTGGAGGTATCACGCTCATTTAAGCTCCAGTATCGACGAGAAACTTCATGCTAGTTGTTACGTCTCGTACGTAAAACAGGCGACCCTTTTGACAAATGCCAGTCTTCGTGGTCGCCATCACGAACTGGCATTCGAGTTCCCCGATTTATGGAAGGAGCATGGTTTAGAACACTTACGGGCTCTACTTTCAAAGCGCGCGTGGTACCAGCAAACACCTCGCTTATTTTGGACTGCGACTCCTCTTAGTATTCTTATCCCTCATAAGCCTGTTTAGCCGACTTTTCAAACTGCGGATGGCACGACCGTGGTGGTCGTCAGTTGGATCCGCCTTGACAACTGTGCTTACGGTGGGCTGCCTAATCTCGACGATCTTGTCTGCCATCTCTGCAAGCTGTGCGATGCAATCCATGTCCACAAAGTTAGCCATTATTTGCTGAACGTGTACTGGGAGGCGCTGCAGGAAAAGTTGCTTCAAGGAGCGTTCATCGATCGTTATGTTGCTGATCAATGATTGCATGCTTCTGAGTAATTGGGTCGGTGTCCGATCCCCAAGCTCTTCCTGCGTTAAAAGCCGCTGAACACGAAGTCGTTCGGACTCTGTTAGTCGCGTGATCAGGGCTGCTTTTAGCTCCTCATAAGTACATGGCTTCTTCAGCAAAATATTTTGGACAGTGACTCGCAAGTGAGTGAGCTTATTACATAATGGATCTTGAGTTTGTCTTGCGTTACGCGTTTGATCTCAAAGAAAGATTCTGCCTGAAGAAACCACAGCTCTGGGTTTTGAGTCCAGAACTGGGGAATGGTAAAGGCGATGGTGCTAATAGTTACCGGACTAGAATCTCTTTGGAGCTCACTCATGGGGGGAATGGCACGAAAATGTAGATGCAAAAAGAATCCTCAAATGTTCAGGAACGGACTCACCATGTGTTCTTTTTCGGGCTCACCAATTTAGGTTATGGCCCTAGCGGTGTTTGCTGATAGCGGCTCCTAGCGTCGGTTTCGCATTCGAACCCCCACGTCTTGGCTCATAGAATAACACCGGTAAGCCGAATCTTATCTTTTCAGAACGGTGGTGTTGTTCTGTACATGGGTTGAAACGAAAACAGAAAGAAGGGATCGGGATACAGAGGCAGTGTCGTTGTTCGCTGCTTGTCCGTGTTATTATATCTGATCCGATTGCCCGTTGCTTCGCACCATTTGATTGTGTATTTGAAAGGTGGTCGATATGACTGACCGTGGCGCGAAGATCGATAATTGTACACGTGACGTTGGTTGACCTTTGAATTGTGTGTTTGCCAAAGGTTGAATAGGTGGACGTGTACAATTCTGAATGTGTAGAGACAATAGTCTGCTACAAAGTGTCCTTGCTATATTTTTGAGGATGATGTCAAGTTTATCGGATCACTGGATGAGCAGGATTTTCTAGAGGTTGTAGAAAAGGTCATTAATTGGTCTGCTACTTGGGAGCTTCCAGTAAACTTCACTAAAAGCTATCTCTTGTCTAAAGTCATTAGGAAGCTAGAGGTTGCTGGACCAGATAGTAAACTCGAGATAAATGGGGTGCCGAAAGTTCGTGACGCAGGTATAGATGTTTTAGCGGAATTTAAATGGGTTGTGCAGCTGATGCACAACGCGCTAGGAGCGAGCTTTTTCGCCTCGATGAGTTTATCGAGCAGGTGCCAATAGGAATTCATACCATTATACAAAGCGGTCGTGAGACCACATCTCGAGTATTGCGTTCAAGTATGATCACCTTATTTGGAAAAAGATATTGCCAAGCTTGAAGGTGTTCAACGTCTAGCTACTCGTATGATTGTAGGGCAATCAAGTAGGTCGTATGAAGAACGATTGCTGAGTCTAGATCTCTTCTCACTAAAAACGAGGCGGCTACGTGGGGACCAGATTGAAACTTTCAAAATCCTGTCAGATTTCGGTACTATTCATCTCAGTGAATTGTACGCTCTGGCGCCAAGTGTGGGTACTCGAGGCGAATCAATCAAACTGGCCGAGCGAAATGTCAAGTCCAATGTTCGTAAGTTCTTCTTTAGTGAAAGGGTAATAAATTATCGGAATCTTGTTCCTAAAGAAGTTGTATGTTCTACTTCGGTAGGGGGTTCCAAGAATGGACTCGACTCTGTGTGGCCTTCATTATTTTCTGATCTTCATCCATAAGTGAATAGTTGGTATGATCCTCATGCTGTCTTTGGAACGCACTAATGATCCTCCTCAGCTATTGGTAAGGAGAGTTTTTCTGTTGCATTCCAGATTACTTTCATACCAGAAGATATTTGTGAAGATGTTGTTGAAGTTGTGAACGCTCTACTGTAGCATACTACCGAAAGAAATCTGGACGCTCGATTGGCTCGTTAGCCACATACTGTCCTGTGCAAACTGAACTGAACTGAAAAATGTTACTGGTCGAAATTTCAAGAGTTCTTCTCATTGACAGAAGATAGAAAAACTCGCGGTCATATCCTGAGGTTGAAAAGCGAAGAACGCTGCGACTCCCGGTGCAATTCAAATTTCCACTTGGGTGGCCAATGCATGAAATGCATTGTCGCAAGATTCGGTGTCGCTTCAAGAATTGAAGTTTAAAGTGTATTTGGACTTCTGTCAATTTGGTAGACAATAGTAAACTGTTATGGTTGTATCTCTCCGAATTTTCTATGTCGGTGAATCCATATTTTTTCAGAAGTTAGCGATGAAGCTCACACGGGGGTTGCTCCCCTTGCTCGTGCACGTGACCACTGGACATCCGAAGTCGACAAAGGACGTGAGATTCACCTAGTATACTTAGATTTCTCGAAAGCTTTCGACAGAGTCAACCATCGAATCTTGCTCCGCAATTTATGTTCCCTAGGGATTGCAGGTCAGTTGCTTCAGTGGCTTGAGAGTTATTTATCAGATCGCCGCGCATGCGTCCGCGTCGATGGATGTCTCTCTTCAAGTTTCAGCATTTCCAGCGGTGTCCCTCAAGGCTCTGTACTCGGGCCAACCCTATTCCTATCCTTCATTGATGATGTCGTTCAAGCCATTGATTCCCACACGCTCATGTATGCCGACGACATGAAACTTTGGAGAGTCATCACATGTCAACACGACATCGATCAACTACAGGACGCCCTCAATTCGCTTTATGTGTGGTCACTCGAAAATTGCTTACCGTTCAATACAGAGAAATGCCGCGTCCTTTCAACGCGTACAAACTCTAGCCCAAGCTATTACCTGGGATTACACCCAATTGAGACGAATTCCTCAGAAAGGGACTTGGGCATTATCGTGCAGTCCAACATCAGTCTCGGCGACGTGCCTGAGAGCAGCCAATAAAGCAAACGCCATGCTTGGTCTTCTCAAACGTGTTTTTCGCAGATTTGAACCTCAATGTTTGTCGCTTTTGCTCAAAACATTCATCCGTTCACATCTCGAATACGCCGTTCAAGTTTAGTGCCCGTGGTTACTGAAGGACCATAGACTTCTTGAGGCTCCCCAGCGACGCGCCACAAAACTTGTCAGAGGTCTTGCCTCGTATCCTTATCCTGAACGTCTTCGCTCCCTCAATCTCTTTTCAGTGAATTACAGAAGGCTCCGTGGTGACCTCATTCTCGCCTACCAAATCCTCTCATCCACTGATCACCCTTGTAAACACATTCTCGTCCTTAATCGTGAAACTTCACATCTTCGTGGCCATTCACTCAAACTCTCATATCAACACTCACGCCTCAACTGTCGCAGGCATTTCTTTTCCCTCCGGATATGTACTCACTGGAATAGTCTACCCAAGGAAGTCGTATCCGCAACATCCCTAGAGGTTTTTAAACGGAGTCTGGACGCTCATTTAAATGATCTCCACAACAACATACCTTTAGGCCTTGTCTGTCCGATTGCTGTTGTTCTCGGATAAGCACTGATCCACTACACCGCATCGCGTATTAGCTTCATTTTTCAGGTACGTTGTCCTCCTTGCCTTACTAATCCGTTCATTCCCTTCCTAACCACCTGTCAGTTTTACTTGTTTCCAGGTCTAACGCCACCCCGATGTCCTCGGTAGTATAGTGGATAGTATCTTTGCCAGTCACGCGGAAGGCCCGGGTTCGATTCCCGGCCGAGGAGTGTCTTTTACCGTGCTGGTGAGGAGAAACTGCCTTTTCTTTTTTCCAGCATCGATTATTGCGCGTTGCTGTCCTACTACTATCCTACTACTACAGCGCCTGGCACCGCGATCATCAGAGATTGCAAACAGAGAAGAAAGAAAATTACCTTTTGGCAGTGCATCGATTATAGCGCGGTGCTCCTCCAACTACATTCTCTTAGTCCTACGACCATCAGAGGTTCCACACGGAGAAAAAGGATTGACCCTTTGGCAGTGGTGGGCGCTTCTCCGCAGCATTCCACCGGAAGAAATTCTGGACGCTCGATTGGCTTGTCAGCCACATACTGTCCTGTGCAAACTGAACTGAACTGAACTAATCTATGAAAAACAAACTGGCGGTACACAAAAAACAAACTGGCGGTACGTTCAATTTGGTTGTACTTCTCACGCTCTGATTAAATATTACCATATTTTGCCGATTCTGTGAAAGTGCGATCTATATTACCTGCATTTCTAAGATATAAATATTTACTTCATATATCCTCATTATGGCTCAAAATACTTTTCCATGCTTAAAGGCTGGTTGTGGTAAGCATGTAGCCAAAGGTATTGAGTGTTGTACATGCAGACGCTGGGCGCACCAAAGGTGCTCTGGCATACCAAGAGACCAGTACATCATATATGCAGTCCATACATGGTTCGAATTTGTCTGCATGGGATGCAAAGAAGTTGCACGGGAGGCTTATCGTAAGCAAGTTTCCCAATTACTCGCAACATTGCAGGAACCAACACAAAGACCTTACGCGCAAGTTGCAGCATCGCACAAACCAATCTTGCATACGCCGGCGAATGTACGAAAATCTGCGGGGAAAAGTCAGGGTAAAACTAACAACAATGTTGTTAGTCAGCGTAAGAAAAAGAGCCAGCCAGCTCGAAAGTTACCGCGCTCCCCAACAATTAAAATAACCGAGCCGCGTCTCGATAATTTAGCGACGATTAACTCGCAATTGGCTTCAATCCGAAGCGAATTGCGAGCGTTGCAGAAAAAAGGCACTTTTCCCGAGAAAAGTCTGAAAACCAGGACCAGAAACATTCTGATCCATAACGAACAAGAGCCTTTTATACAAGAGGCTAAAGCACGACGCAGTTTAGATCGCAAGTGCGTACAAAATTTACTGCGTCTGGCAGACCTTAAGCCCAATCTACAGATAGTTCGGGTACACAGAATCGGTCTGTATAAGAAAGGAAACCAAGCAAGGCCAATCTTGGTGGAATTCAGAAACTAGAGAGACAGAGACCTGTTTCTCTCTAAAGGCGACCAAATACATACCAATACAAATGGTTTGTATAGATTGGTGCCAGATAGCCGCCCAGTTTCAGCAAATTATTTTGCGTTTTAGCGTTCGGGTAGCAAAGTAGCAAAACCGAAGAGCAACCCTGATAAGCGCCGATTGAATAACTCCGCAACAGCGGATATTTCAATCAAGAACGCTCAAGTGGTGGTAGAAAATATAGGGGACGAATCGTGGCTAAGTTGTGATGCAGCAAACTAAAGCCTCGCTTCGTATGCGCTCAACGCTCCTGCATTAAGAACCTCTACGCCACAACCTTCCAGCGACGTAGATTCTCCACACAGCACTAATTTGGACATTCCAAAAAACTTGGTAATACCTCGGGTTTTGCGCCCGAGGGTTGTCCGAAATTAGGCGGAGTACATCGAAATGCTGTGAGCATACTATACACAAATGCTTGCAGCGTGCGTAGTAAATGGCTGGAATTAATGTAGAAAGCCTCCAATAGTAAATCTAGGATCCTAGGTATATCGGAGACCTGGCTTCAAGATGCAGACATTATTCCAGTTGATCTTCTTTCGACATATACAGCCATCAGATCGGATAGACCAGATGGTAGACGCGGAGGAGGAGCTATAATACTACTACAACATGGTATTAAATACCAAGACTCTGGCATCAAAATGGCCACCTTTGGCATCCAGCTGGTCTCGACAATCGTCACAGACGGTAAGCTTTCTTTTGCGTTAGGCTGCTTATACAGGGCACCCGGCGCTTCTGAGGAGGAGGACCAGCAACTTAGGGAACTTCTCACCAGGTTGCTCAAAACTGCCCCACGAGTCTATTTAATAGGTGACTTCAACTTACCGGGTATTGACTGTGACACTCAGACAACCTGTGATAGAATTTCCCAGGTATATCTCGATTGGATGCACTCCAGTGCGCTTCATCAGCACGTAAGTGAGAAAACTAGGTACAGAGATGGACATTCACCATCTACACTGGACCTACTTTTGTCTAAAGGTCCTAAAGATGTTCAAGACCTCTCTTACGACTCAACTTTAGGGAAAAGTGACCATGTCACCATAATATTCCAGGCAATTCTCTGTTTTCATAAGCCACCAGTCAAATACAGGCGTAATCTAAATCGAGTTGACTGGAATGCTGTGCGGCTTTCCGCTTTACGATGTGACTGGTACTCTGAAACCAATGACATCGAAAGTAAATGGTCGGTTATTAAGCGCAATATTTTAAGTCTTCAAGACCTTTACTGTCCTTTCCTACCTATACGGCTAAAGAACAAGCCACCTTGGTGGACTCCTGCGGTGCGACGCAACATTATTAGGCGCGACAGACACTGGCGGAGATACACAGCCTTGCCAACCTATAGAAATTGGTCGTGCTATAAGGCTTCGAGGAACAACACAGTAAAGCTACAACGGAAGCTTAAGCGATGCTATGAAACTTACCTGGCGATATCTGCTCAAAAGTACCCTAAGAAGTATCATAGTTATGTTCATTCTAAGGGTAAGACAAGGGAGCACATAGGTACCCTAATATTAGACAATGGCCAGAAAGCCAATTCTGACCCCGAAAAGGCAGCAGCTTTGCTGGATTATTTTCGTAGCGTACATAGAATGGATGGCGGGATGCGATTCACTCAGTCCCAACTCTTAATACGGACATGGGTGCCTCACTAAGCGAAGTAGTTTTTTGCACGGATGATGTCGCACGTGTCCTAAAGAATCTAGACGAAAATAAATCCGCCGGACCTGACGATGTGCATCCTAAAATTGTAAAGGAAATATCTACGGTACTAGCAGGGCCTCTATGTGAGTTATATAACGAATCGTTCTGCAAAGGCATCCTACCAGATGACTGGAAGAAAGCCATTGTCGTACCCATTCCAAAGGGAGGTTGCGCAAACATAGTTAAGAATTTCCGACCGGTAAGCTTGACTAGTGTTTTATGTAAAACCTTGGAGAGACTTATCAGGGATCGATTGTGCAGCCACCTCGTGCACAATTCATCATTGAGCACGGTTCAACATGGCTTTCTTAAAGGAAGGTCGTGTCTCTCAAATCTTTTATGCTTTTTAGATCGAGTTTCCAAGACACTGGATGAAGGCGGACGGGTAGAGGTCTTTTACTTAGACTTTAGTAAGGCGTTCGACTCGGTTAGTCACAGGTTCCTAGGGATGAAGCTCTCGGCCAAAGGCATATCTGGTAAGCTTCACGACTGGATAACCAGTTTTCTTCGTGATAGATCCTTCCAGGTCCGTGTAGGCGATACTACCTCTGAATTCGCAACAGTTACCAGTGGGGTCCCACAAGGTTCAGTATTAGGCCCAATACTTTTTCTGATCTTCATCGATGATCTGGCATCGCAGTTGTCATGTCCCTGCTACATGTTTGCTGATGATGTCAAATTCACCGGATCCAGTGATCACGGTGATTTGTTGAGAGATATTGAAAAGGTCATTAAATGGTCGCAGGATTGGGATCTTCCTCTGAACTATAGTAAATGTCATCTGTTGTCTGCAGCAGTCGACAGAATTACAGTAACTGCGAATAACGGTAGGATCGACTTTCAATCTATTCAGAGGATTAAGGATTTGGGTATAGTCGTAACAGCGGACTTCAAATGGGCTGCGCAGTGTGCCACCGCTGCACAACGAGCTAGAGGAGAACTCTTTAGGCTTAAATCCGTTCTGACATGTAGAACGCCGGAAGTGTTTATCCCTTTATATACGGCGATTGTCAGGCCGCATTTAGAATACTGCGTGCAAGCCTGGAGCCCCTTCTTTCAAAAGGACATATTACTATTAGAAAGAGTCCAACGACTGGCTACCAAAATGGTTGAAGGTATGTTTGGGAAACCCTACGAAGAACGTCTAATTTCTTTAGGTCTCTTCTCCCTTCGGCGTCGGCGTCTACGGGGTGACCTCATAGAAACTTTCAAAATCCTGAAAGGCTTAGGCGACGAGGGCTGTCAAATCCTGTTCTCTCGAGCGATCAACCCCTCAACTAGAGGACATACATTGAAGCTCGCGAAAAACCACAGCCGTCTGAATCTTAGGCAACACTTTTTCAGTGAAAGAGTGGTAAGCTTCTGGAACAAGCTGCCTGAGGAACTAATAGCTTGCACATCAATAGGTGCATTCAAAAGGGGTTTAGATGCCTTGTGGCTTGGGCTTTTCCCAGACTTTTTTCCGTGAATATGCCTGTTGTCTGTTGTCAGAATTGTCCATTTTTTGTTTATTTTGAAATTATATGGTCTTGACCACATTTAATAAAAAATCCTGTTATATAATGCCGCGTTTTAAATGTCATGTTTCAAATGTACGCACCAATTTTCCATATCTAACCTCTCACCGGCTTGGTGAAGAGAAACCCTTTCCGTTTTTCTCAGTCGCAGCTACAAATTCTGGGACCAGAGGACGGCTTGGAAAACATCGGACGTACCTTCGCATACGACGAGAATACCAGAGGAAATTGAACCAACTTTGGCAGTGGTGGGCACTCCTTTGAAGCTTTCCACAGACGGAAATTCTGGACGCTCGATTGGCTTATCCCTTGGTGGCGCGATCGTCGAGTATATCCAAATCACAATAAGAAAAAACGCTTTGGCAGTGGTGGTTGCTTCTCTGCAGCTTTCCACCGAAAGAAATTCTGGACGCTCGATTGGCTCGTTAGCCACATACTGTCCTGTGCAAACTGAACTGAACTGAACTGAAGGCGCAATTCCAAAGCGAGTGTTGCCCGCTATAAGGCCTCCCCGTCCGCAAACAGATGCCACTTACTATTTTATTTCCACCACACTGTACATACCAACCTGTGGTTATTTTTAAGCTATGCTTTTACACCACAATAAACCATTGAACCATTGAACCATTGCCTCTATCATCAAATAGAAGAAAATAAGGAGAAAAATACCTTGAGCTCCAAGGTCAGGCGTCAATTCAGTTTTGTGGCTTTTGAATCGAACATCTTATTTAATAAACTGTATAAAGTCAATAATATCAACTAAAAATTAAGTAAATAAAATTTATTTCTGTTTTAAAACTAAATGTCTGTATTCCCTTTACCCCAAACTTTAAAGATTTTGTTAAGTTTTGAGTAATGTTGTTGAATAACTTCAAAAATTCAACTACTGTATATTTCATGCTTGCATACTGCTGATCAATTTTTGAATTCATTCGGTCAACTGATTAGAGTGCCCTTCCAACAGTCAGAAACTCACAATCTTATAAATTCTAGAGGCGTGATAAATTAGCCAATAAGAAATTTTAATCCACTCCACAAATTCCGATTGAGCGGACTCGCTCCACAAGCGAATCGTAAACTTCTATGGTTTCAAACAATAAACTTGAAAAACGCCACCCCTAAAATTAATCGTTGCGCGAACAAAATTACTATAGTTCCTGACGTTCCCGAAAATTGCAATAGCGGAGACCTATTATCTCAGGCAGACTTTCAAACCGTTGCAAAAAATGTAAACATATGTTGATCAATCTTAAAAGTTGTTTCCGATTTTCCCGTAAACGTTCAAAACTCATTAGGAGTGAACAGATGCGTCAGATGGTACCTCGCGAAAACTCTTCAATGGTATTCCGCGTACCCTTCTTCTGAATCGAAAGCAGAAGGGATAAAATTCCGTTTAAGCTTTATCACAGCAATAAACATGGGTGACTTCTGCTGACAAGTCAAGCCCTGAGAGTAGGGGGACACCACTATATCACTTCGGGAATCAGGTCCATCTATCTCAACAAATGCTGATCCAACGCGCTTTTGAATAGCTGTTCTGATGGTAGAGACAGGAGCCCTTTCGGTAGAGTTCTAGGTGTTCACCACCCGCGTGGATAGCGTGTTCACATTGCTCAGCTTTAGCCTTCTAGGCTTCTGCAACTTAAGGTCATGCCCACGAGTTCCCGACTCACCTACTAATCGGAAGTACCAAATGAACTCGTTTCCATATTTACCGAGAAGAATACGCCGTGTCAGGAGCAGGTCAAACCTTTCCCTTCGAAGTTCCAGGGGGTACCGTTTCAGTGAGCTCCTTCTATCCTCGTACGCGAGGTGGCGTATTCCATGAACCACCTTAGTCCCCCTCCTTTGTACTCTCTCCAAGGAGTCGCATTCGACTTTAGACTGAGGAAATGCAACAGGTAGCCCATATTCTAACAAAGGACGAACATACGCATATAAAAGTGTCTGGAACATTTGCGGGGTAATGGTCGCAAATGAAGCCGAATCGCTCAGAGCATCCTGGTAGAGCTGCCTATTCTCCGACAAGTGTCAGCCTTCGACTTCAAGGAATCCATAACCAGAGTCCCTAAGTCATTTTCGACCGACACCGCTGTAATAGGCTTACCTCCCAGAAAGTATTCAACACCAGTGTCATCGGAGTATATGCGCATGACCACTGTCTTGTCCTCATTTATAGGCAGTGACCAGCGATGTGTTCAGCTGACTAAGTTTTCAACTGCTTGTTGCAGTTGCTTGTGGCCATCGCAGGAACTGACAGAGGCCCACAGTTTCAGATCATCCGCGAATAAAAGACACTCGATGGCTACCGCGTCCGGAATGTCATTCATGACCATTTTGAATAACATTGGGCCAAGGACAGATCCCTGTGGCACTCCGGAGCTTGCTATCATCTCTCCATTCACCTCTACACGTTTTGACCGCTCCGAGATGAATGCCTCGATCCGCTTAAGAAGACACCTCTGAATACCCAAACCCTCCAGCTTGATGAGCAATCAGCGGTGGGGTACGCGGTCGAACGCCTTACTGAAGTCGATAAAAATGACATCGACCAGTTAGCCAGAATCGGTCAAAACACACCAACTTTCTCGCGCCAGGAGCAGATTGCTTACGCATGAGCGATTTTTGGTGAATCCATGTTGTTGTTGACACCCACACCCCTAAAGAAAGTGGTCTATTTTCCTCTTGATCAACTTCTCTAAAAAAATTTCGATCACAGAAGTCAGTGTGACCGGCCTGTAGTTAGCGGGACAACTAGGGTCCCCACTCTTAAACATAGGTTTAATAATACCATGTTTTCATTCATGTGGGAAGACTCCTAATGTTACAGATTTTTTAAGCAACCTGACCAGCTGATCGCACAACACGTCTGATTGTGCTCATATAACCAACGGATGAATACCGTCTGGTCCTCGCGCGGATTATGTGTAACTGTTCAAACAGGAGTCTCACCGTCTCTACATCAAGATCAAACAGGACCTCACTGTTCTTAGAGACAGAAGGGGGGTCACTGTCTTCGAGACAGTACACGGAGGCATATTGCTTAACAATGGCTTCAGCTTTCAAAACATCCCCATTAGTATCTATCAAATTAGGGATATATGGCGATGTCTTTGTTCGGCGACGAATGTATGCGAATAGCCGTTTTGGTGCACAAGTAGACTCGTCAACGAATCGCTGCTCGTACAACATAGGTTTTCAGCGTTTCAATGCCGTGCAGAGGTTTCTAGCTTGCCGATAATTGTCATAGTCAGTAGCTTTTTTCCAAATTACGAATATCGCCCAGAGCTTTTGACGTTGCCGCAAAAGTTTCCGAAGCTCCTTATACACCCAAAGGGGACCTTTCGCCTTACGACGACGTGTGGACAACGGAACAGCCACCTCAATAACTGTCCAGATATTATTCCGGATCACCAGCCAACAATCTTCAACATCAGCTGATTGATCGAACGACCAATCGAGAGATTAAGCAACATCCCGTAACCTATCCGCGTCTGCCTTCCAAAAATTCCTTCTGGGAATTGGATCTGGTACCCAGCCAGTGTTGCGTTTCGAAATAAAACTTAATGTGGCATGATCACTACAGCCTAATAAAGCTTCAGTCCAAAGATGAGTAATAATGGACTGCGTACTAGTGAATACCAAGTCCAAAATGGACTCGCATCCAGTAGGGTGGATAATGGTTATTGTTGAAAACTCCGAAGGTTCACACACAAAATCCTAAATTTCTTTGTTTATGTCGACTATCATTTTACACGGGTAAGCAATCACATAGTAATTTTGTGTTGTGCAATAAACACCGTGCTAAGTTGATTTGCCACCGGAAGTGAGCTGTTAGTGGAAACTTGCTTTAGTCTCTCTGCCATTTTTCCTTATATCTGTCTAAGCTCGGGCGACCTGACAGTATATTGGCTCACGTGCAGTCTCTGACTGTGCGTCACTTTGCCTGGACCAGGCTTGCGTTTTCATACAATAAAAAACATGGCAAACCTAGGAGTATCTTATCCCACGTGCACTCTATGATTGTGCTGCACTTTACCCTCAGCAGGCTTGTGATTTCATGTCCCAGTGAAAACCACTTCGCTCATTTTAAAGAATATCTTACAAATGTCCATTGTATAGCAACACAACAGGTTATATCGAACAAATGGAATACATAAAGCAATAAAAACCATAATACTTGTTGCTTGTCGCGTTATAATTGACTAGTGCGCTTAAAAGTCTTAACCAGAATAATCGAAGAGGTCAGTAATCAACCTAATTCTACGGCCGAATAAAGTTTATCGAACTTGGAACGGCATTTATTTTGCATCTAAAGCATAAGAGCCTCACGAAACCAATGTTGCGTAACTCTGGTGGAATTGGCACACCCTGAACATAGAGGACAGCACGAATGTTTTGGGATCTACTGACAAATGTCTCCACGCCAACGCGTTTTTGAAAAGCTGTTCTAATTTGGGACGCAAATTCATTCTAATTCAAATCGTTCACTACCGGAGTGCATAGCGTGCGTTCATTCTTCGGTTTAAGTCTTTTAAGCTTTTCTCCCAAGACCTTGATTCTAGACTACAGAACCAAAGGTACTCATCTGCGTATTGGGCAAGTAGAATGCGATGAATAACGGTTAGGTCATCTTTTTCTTCAAAGTTTTAAATGGTAGTGTTGAATACAAGGGAAATTATCTACATTACACATATCGCTTCTAATTGCTGAATTCAAAGCATGATGTGTGTTGTGATGCAGCATGTTTTAGCTCCGTTCTTATACTTGTGTTGTTGTAAATGTTGGCTAACAAGAATAATAAATGAACAATGACTATTATTGAATAAATAGACTTACTCTCACCAGTTAATGCGTTTCAAACGGAATATGCATCCCAGTTCAATAAACCAAATTTTTAATCTGTATTCATCGAAATATGAAATTAAGATTCCGATTAAGTTCCTGCGAAATCGGTAACAACAGGAAATTGTGATTCCGTGTTCATGATTCAAAACTTAATTGATGTTTTCCGGATAAAATGGGTTCGCAATCGGGGCTGGTAGTATGAATAAACCCCTACTATTTATGTGATGCTCCCATATAGCGTGCGTCTCGAACAGCTTCTGACAACTAAGTTCTGCTTCTGGACGTAAGAGTGACTACCACAAGCACGGTGAAACTTCTTCCACTGACAGAAGAATGGTGTAGGCGAATGACAGGTGCACCAAAAATAGTTTGCTCCGTGTAGATGGAGTTTGTCAACTACTGGCATTCTATCTAATGAAAAGAAAACCCTGATTCCAAACCCACGCAGCCTTGTGGGTTGCCCAATTGCCGGAAAGTCATTGGGAGAAAATCCTGAGGAAAATATCAAGAACGAAGTCCCGTAGGTAAATAGTTGCCGTACTTCGCTTTTAATCTATCAACTCCCTGCTGCGCTAGGGTATTTAAAGGCTAAAGATGTGTACTCAAATAAACGCCAAGTGTTGCTGGGTACATTACTTTTATACTATCCATAAGAAATTTCATTAAAATATCTCAAACTTAGCGTCAGCGATCTCCTACGGCGTTCCCGTGACGCGACGCGCTCTTGGCTCTCACAGAACATAGGGGAAAACAGAGATGCTGGGTTCATAAATATACGTAGGAAGTTTTGAGTAGGATGTTGGAATGTTTGAGGACATTGATGCATGTAGACAGTCAAGCCAATACGCGCGCTCCTTACTAGACTAGGTAGGTGTTGCTTTCCTTTCTGAGGTACGCCTACCTGCGCACAGATCCAAACTGTTCAACGTCCCTGGAGTCGATTCTACATATTGGCTCCTTTATAGTGGGTATGCAGACTGATCTGGTCATCACGGAGTAGCGATAGCTCTTAGTAGTCACCTAAAACAGGCCCTCATATCATAAACGCCAGTGTCACTGTGAATTTCATTGGTCCGTCTGAGGGCTCATCCTTTCAATATCATTATTTTGCTGTATGCCTTAATATTCTCTGTCGACCGAAATGCAAAAGACGATTTCTATAAACAGCTTGAATCCGTTGTTGATAGAGTAGTTGTAAATGGCATATTGATTTGAATGCTCGCACTGGACCAGCAGAAGCTGCAACAAACAGAATTTTGGGCAGATTTGTCTTAGGGTCGCTCTACAAGAACGGTGATAGTTTGATTGAGTTTGCGGCCTACAACCGCTTATGTTTGCAGCACTCTGTTCGAACAGCCTATCAAACACTTGATAGCATGGTACTCGAATGATTACAAAACGAGGAATCATATCGATTGCGTCCTAGTTCACAGCCGCTGGTTGTCCTTAGTGCGGAACTGTAGGTCCTATCTTAGAGTGAAACAAGAAGTGCAGCTGTCATTGCTCACACTCTCGTTCACGCAAAGCTCCGACTTCGCATGATAGACTAACGAAGAAAAAATCTTAGCGTGTGTTTAAACTTGCCAGCATGTAATTGACAATGCTGAGTATTTGATGGGAAATGATGCCCTAGTAAAGCAACGGTGGTCCAGACTAAAGGCTTCTACTCAGACTTTGGCATACTAAAACATATGCAGCGTTTCTCGTCACTGGCGAGACTGGATCCCTTTGAACACTATTAAGCTCTCTGTCTAAGCAAGAAATGCTCGAATGAATGATACTTCTGATTATCGCCTCTTTAAAAAAGCCGCTACACGATCCGCCCGTAAGAAACATGAGCTAAGAAGGTTGTTGTACTGATGTCGCTCTACGCTCTACAAACGTTTTTATATTCATGTTTGTCTTGAGGTGAGTGTGCCTAATTTTCTACAGATTACTTGGTATTTTAGGTCCTTCCATACTCCATCTGCTTAGAATTTTATCTTGTCATGGTTGTATGGCAGTTAAGCGCTCTATGCTTGATCCCTGTGTAATGCTATCCATGATGGTATCGATGATGGAGACGAGCTTGTTTCATATTGTTCCTCAGTCACGTTTTCGCCTTCGAACGCCACAGGCCTGGGTTGTGTGCAATCGGTTCAGGGAATATATAGCTCTACAAATTAGCATTCATATATTGTCAACTTTAAAATCCTCTTTAAGTACACATTTTATATCAGAATAATAATAAGGCTACCATATTATCACGCCTTTGGGACTAATCGATTCGGTAATTAACTGGCGCAATTCCCTTTATAGAGAAAATGCAAAGGGGTCTATCTGAAAAAATGGAGGTCAATAAACCTCAGGTATGGTATGAAAGCACAAGCCTGATCCAGGCAAAGTGCCACACAGTCAGATACTGCACGTGGGCTAGGATACTGTCAGTTTGCCCAGGCCTAGACCTAGTTGAAGAAGAACAAAGACAGGAAAATGTGTAGTGAGACTCCAGGCTGTTCCAGCATGCATCTCACTACCCTCTGGCCAATCAATTTAGCACGGTTAGCCGCAACGCACAGAAGTACTCGCTCTATTATACCACCATCCGTGCGTCCATAATTATAACGGTTATACTGACCCTTCTATCTACGGATTAGCAATTGGTTTTGAACTTCCCTGGATAACACCCCGCGATAAATGGATTCCCCCGGTAAACAGCTGCAATGTGAAAACACGCTGGAATCCCACATCTGTTTGTTTTCAGTATTTTTGCCTTTACGGGGGCATTTTAAAATGCAGGCTTGTGGTTTCACACATCTCTTTACAAAAAACAAATTAATGTGAAGAAATGAAGCTATATCCGCTGGCTTTTAAAACTGTTATGTGTCTTTAAGATGATGTTTTTAGATTTATTCGAGTAACAAACGAGCTCAATTGTTACGCAAGGCCATTATCGGCACAAACCACCGTTTAGTAATATGGTGGTCACAATCTTTCATGTAGACACGCAATGGTTCGGTGTGTTTAATTGAGCGTTGCTTGAAATTACGAGGCAGACTGCGCCATCCAAATGCTATCATGATACACAAGCACATAAGAGATGAATAGTAGTTCTGATATGGTTAAAGGATCTTTGTTGATGGCAATGATTGTGGCATGCTTTACCCATGCAATACAGAGGTGCTATTCAACTACGAATTCTCTGTGTGTATTAACATAATCACTTAATACAAGTAAGTCTTTCAGGTTATTCTGTGTGTGATGCCCATGTGGCCGGCATCTATAGCATAGTAAGCACAAACAAATTGGGATTAGATGACTGCACCTTTCATGGAAGGTGCATTCAATAAAGTTTTTTGAACAGTGTTACAGCCCGAACTGTCGTTTTGCAAGCTCCGCCTTCGAGTAATAGTGACTGGGCTTCCTGATACTATAGGTGACCGAGGTCGCGGAATGCTACTGTCGCCTTAGAAGTACGCGCCGAACCTCGTCAAATAACGATGCAGAATTATTGATGCAATTACTCAGACACGTAAAAACGATCTACAGTGTCAAGCGCCTGATTGTGTTGATCGATTTCGTGCAGCAGAACACTACTTAGATTATGTAAAACGCATTCCAAATGCTGACACAATACTAACTAGCTCCTTTATTATAGCCTGCGCGTTCGTGTACTAGTGGAAAAGCATAAATATATCATTAGCGTAATCCAACTCCAGAAGCTTGCCATTTAACACAATTTGAAATTTGAGGTGCCTTCGCCGTATAATTCCATAATGGCATCAACTTTTGACGACTTGGAGTATGAATACTACCTTTTACCCATCTGATTCCATTTAAGCACGAAATTCTGTTCAATCATGATCAGTCCCACAACCCGTAGTCATATCCAGGTTTATGCTTCTCTACACATATAACTTTGTTTTTATTTAACTTCCTCTTCAGCAATTCAATGACATCGACTCTTGAAGATAGTCTTTGTGACTACTTGAGTCATAAAAGAAGACTCAGCGACATATTCTTTCCTGTGAACACAAAGTCCATTATTCCACGGTACGTATCGCGGTGTCCTGATATTATCCATCAGTCATTCGCAAGCTTACAATGAGTTTTGGAATTTCATTCAGCGCGTGCAGAAACTAGTGCACAAAAAGTGTGAGTTTCCTCTTACATTCTAGCAATTTTAGCTTTAGAGGGCAAACATCAGACCACTCTCATTGAAAAACGTAAACGTTTGAATATTCGTACCACAAATTACCGCCTAGAAGATTACATCCGACACAATGCTGCAAAAGGTACTCGAAGTTTTTTCCTATTTATTCTTTTGTTTCCAGAAAGTTCCAGTCATCTCACTGCTTCGAATTTGGAATGCCTTCATCTCATTTATGATATGTATTTCGATTTTTTGCAGAAACAAAAGGTACTGTCGTATATACCGTTTTTATGTTTTATCTTAATTTTAAGGTTTAACTATACTCTTTAGTTTGCCTTGATCGTTTTAAATGAAGCGATTTTTTACCATGGTATATATTGTCATGAACTTCCGCATGATGGAAGCCAGTACAGGACAATTCCACCTGTGGTTGTCCGAAGATCGAGTTAGTGCTATTATTCCAGGGGCCCTTTCATCACTGTTATCGGTCAATTATTCGTGCCGATTTTCCAGATCATGCAGCGTTCGTTTTACCAGTTATCGGTATGGCTCATTGTGGAGCCAGTTCGGTACATGTTCTTGTTGCATCAGCTTCGCAGGCGGACTAGTGATATGGTTCCAAAGGTTGTCATAGCCGGGGTAGCAGTGGGGATAAGCTCCCACTGTTTATAAAATGCTCTCATATGGCATGCGTCTCAAATAGCCTCTGACAACCAAGTCCAGCTTCTGGCCTGCACGAGTGGCTCCCCGAGCCCGGCGGAACTGCTTCTACCAACAGAAGGGGCGAGGGCAAGTGACTGGCGCCTGAAAACCAGTTTGCTTCGGGCAGATGTAGCTCGTTAGTCTGGGAGGGCATTTCATCTAAGGGAAGGAAAACCCTGATTTTCAACCTCCGCTGCCTTGCGGGATACCCGATCGCGGGAAAGGCTTCGGGAGAAAACCCTGAGGAAAAACCTGGAACAGAGTCTGGTAGACCACTTCTTTCTGGCAACTCCCTGCTGCCTTGCAGGTCGCACTTGGTTGTGCAAAGGCTAGAGAATCTGACTCGAACAAACGCCGAGTGGTGCTGGGGACGCCGCTTTGTACCCAAATTCCCAAGAATCTTCTTTGAAGCCGACTCATCCTCCAGGAGGAGATAGTCGCACAAAAGTAAAGTAAAGGGCTAGTGATATGATTAGATTAAAGGGAGGTTTCCGTTTGCAGGCTCACGGTTTCGTTGTTTTACCTTGCCTTTCTACGCGTTTGTTCATGCATGAATACAACACGCCACTGACACGTTACGGTCATGAAGCTGCTGCTGCTGCTGCTGTGAATGAGCTAGTCTAATCCGCTTGTTCCTTAAATCTTCTTGATTGGCTTTAGTTCTACACCTGGTACCAAATCAACATCTAATCACCTCGGCCTACTGTTGCAGTGTTGAATACTGGTATAATAATTTGGCCTGATTTTTCTCGTCTTTTTATCGATTAATAACTACACTGGGGTGTGTGTGATGTAAAAGCATTTTACCACACACACATATGTATTCTGTGTTCATGTGATTAAACGGATTGGTTTCGCAAACCGTATCAAATATTAGTTTTAAAATTTAACCTTTCACTACTTTTTCTTCCGTTGTTTCAATGCATGTGGATCGTGATCGACAAATAACATGTGGTGTGTGTTTGCGGATACGGATATCAAGCTTTTCCAGCCTTGAGAGCTTCGCGCAATGATTTAATCAAGCGATGAAATCTGTTGAATTAACCTGTTTCGATATTACTTCCATTATAGGTCTTAAAATCCAGCTTCCTTTTGTTCGATTACTATTGTTTAAGTTGAGTTCAATTGTTTTTACCATCACCCATAAACTGGTGTCACTTATTTAGCTACTATCTTGATGGGTAAAATTGTTATTTTATTATGATATTTTTATTTCAGATCTCAAAAATTTTAAAAATTCGCCGTGAGCAAGCTGCCCTGCCAATATCGAATTATCGACTCCCTCTTCTGCAATTGCTAACGAAACATCCCGTAGTCCTAGTTGCCGGAGACACTGGTTGTGGTAAATCGACCCAGGTTCCTCAGTACCTATTTCATGGGTTTCCGAATTCCGACGGTCAGTTTGTTGAGGCTGGCTACCAACAAATTGCCGTCACGCAACCACGAAGAATCGCCTGTATCAGCTTGGCAGCCCGTGTGAGCTCAGAAATGCTTGCCGAACGCGTTTCCAAAGTGGCATATCAGGTAATTTTATAACTCGTCCGTTTCATTAACTGTTTAACTATATTCTTGTTTCGCGTCTCATTTTCGTTGTCCCAAAATATCGGCGTAGGTCTCAAAATTTTCGGATTGCTGAATTTAATTTAAAACATTATCCTACTTTTAAGCTGCGAGTAGTAGTGTTTTTCGAACAATGTAAAACGTAGCAGAAACTTCGCACGCTACAGATCGGCATTGTTGATCGCTTATTGAGTATTTACATCGCACAATGTGTTACATGAGTGACTGGCACTGTTTTCAATCATATTTAGTGATCACTCAATTACCGCTCATTGGATTTCTTTGGCTTTATAATGGTTGCTTGTTTTTGTTCGAGCTATTCGATATTTCTCCTATGTAATACAGTATGTGTGTGCTGCACAGATAACTCCGTGCTAAATTGCCTTGTCAATGGTACTGAGCTGCGTGCGGATATACGCTGGAGTCTTACTGCCATTTTCATTTTCTCTTTTATCTATGCAGAACTGGGCAACCTGGCAGTATATTTGCCCACGCCCAGTCTCTGACTCAGCGACACTTTAACTGGATCTAGGCTTGTGATTTTATGCATATATCGCACTGTCTTTATGGACATCAGCGTGAAGACGAGAAAAAGTAGTGGTTATTAGCCAGTAGGAAATTATCACTTACGTCTCGTCGCCCATATCGATAGCTGGCTATTGAATTCAAAACAATTTCATGCGATATGGTTCTGCTCGTGTCACTTTCTTTGAGTTTTTCTCAATGATAATATGTTTTTCAAATGTATATTGCAGACAGATTGAATTACAGTTTTCTTTTTTGTTATATTGCGCCAGAGCAGTACCCAAGTATTAATTATCCGAATGCGAAACACTGAAAACTTTTATGCTATTACTCACTATTGACTAACTACACCCAACACTACGCGTAGCAAGAACAAAGGCTTTTACAGTGGCTGATCAAAAAGATCAATTAGTTTGCGGCTCGTTTGTTTTCGGCACAAACAATATGGTTGACAAAATAAACCAATCAGAATTGAGAATCATAAATTCATAAGGTTTCAATGGATATAATGAGTTTTTGTGGAAACAATGATATTTCTCCAACACTTCTTCCAGCTAGACCGTTGAAAGTTTTCATTTGCCAGCTATAAACTTGTTGTAGGATGCCAGCTACATGCCTTTCACCCTTCTCTGGTCATCGCTG
>JACCGJ010000883.1:71524-108140 GCA_013407085.1 Atriophallophorus winterbourni
AGGATATGTCCCGAAACCGTGTTCAATTGCGGTCTTTCACTAAGCATCTTCTTGGAGTGTTTGCTTAACCTCGTATGTTGTCAAGCGGAGTGACGAGAAAAGCTTTTTATGATGCGTGACAGTGAAAGCCGCAAGGAAGCTGCAATGCTGATGTCGCTCAAGTCGTTCACAAAACTTGTTTGAATGCATGTTCCATTCAAGGTGTAGGCACCTCTACCCAGTTTGTTTGTGCTTACTCTTCTATAGAATCCGTAGCTATTTAAGTCCCACCCTTCCCCATCTTTTAGAATTTTACTTTTCATGGTTGTGTGGCAGTTAAGCATTCGGTACGGGCTACCGGTGTAATGCTGTCTGTGATGATGATGATGATGATGATGAAGCCTGGGCGACCTGACAGTATATTGGATCACGTGCAGTCTCTGACTGTGTGTCAATTTGCCTGGACCATGCTTGTGTTTTCATACAATGCGAATGATGGCAAACCTAGGAGTATCTTACTCCATGTGCAGTCTATGATTGTGCTGCACCTTACCCTCAGCAGGCTTGCGATTTCATGTCTCAGTGAAAACCACTTCGCTCATTTTAAAGAATATATTCCGAATGTTTTTGCATGTCCATTGTATAGCAACACAACAGGTTATATCGAACAAATGGAATAAAACAAAGCAATAAAAACCATAATACATGTTGCTTGTCGCGTTATAATTGACTAGTGCGCTTAAAAGTGTTAACCAGAATAATCGGAGAGGTCAGTAATCAACCTAACTCTACTGCCGAATAGAGTTTATCGAACTTGGAACGGGATTTATTTTCAATCTAAAGCATAAGAGCCTCACGAAACCAATCTTGAGTAACTCTTGTGGAATTGGCACACCCTGAACATAGAGAATAACTCTACGGAAAAATTTCTCCACGTCAACGCGTTTTTGAAAAGCTGTTCTAATTTGGAACGGAGATTCATTCTAATTCAAATCGTTCGTGCATAGTGTGCGTTCATTCCTCGGTTTAAGTCTTTTAGGCTTTTCCCCCAGGACCTTGATTCTAGGCTACAGAACCAGAGGTACTCATCTGCGTATTGGGCAAGTAGAATGCGATGAATAACGGTTAGGTCAACTCTCTCTTCAAAGTTCTAAATGGTAGTGTTGAATACAATGGAAATTATTAACATTAAACATATCACTTTTGACTGCTGACTTAAAAGCATTATATGTGTTGTAATGCTGCATGCTTTAGCTCCGTTCTTATAGTTGTGTTGTTGTCAGTGTTGGTTAACAACAATAATAAATGAATAATGACTATTAATGAATAAATATACTCAGTCCCACCAGTTAATGCGTTTCAAACGGAATATGTATCCCAGTTCTATAGACCAAATTTCTAATCTGTATACATCAAAATATGACATTCCGGTTAAGTTCCCGCCAAATCAGCAACAAAAGGAAATTGTGATTCCGTGTTCATGATTTCAAACTTAATTGATGCTTTCCGGATAAAATGAGTTCCTAGGTTTCCACAACCGGGGCTGCTAGTGTCAATGAACCCCTACTATCTATGTAATGCTTCCATATAGCGTGGGTCTCCAACAGCTTCTGACAACTAAGTTCTGCTTCTGGACGTAATAATGGCTACCACAAGCCCGGTGGAACTGATTCCACTGACAGAAGAAAAGTGTATGTGAATGACAAGTGCACCAAAAATAGTTTTCTCCGGGTAGATGAAGTTTGTCAACAACTGGCAGTAAATCTAAGTGAAAGAAAACCCTGATTCCAAACCCACATATCCTTGTGGGTTGCCTAATTGCCGGAAAGGCATCGGGAGAAAACCCTGATGAAAATATCAGAAACGAAGTCCCGTAGGCGGATAGTTGGCGTACAGCGCTTTCCATCTATCAACTCCCTGCTTGGGTGCGCTTGGATATTTAAAGGCGAGATATGTGTACTCAAATAAACGCTAAGTGTTGCTGGGTACATTGCTTTTATACTACTCATAAGAAATTTCATTAAAATATCTCAAACTTAGCGTCTGCTATCTCCCGTGACGCGACACGCCCTTGGCTCTCACAGAAGATAAGGGAAAAACAGGGAAGCGGTGTTCATAAATATGCGTAGGAATTTTGAATAGGATGTTGGAATGTGAGGACATTGATGCATGTAGATAGTCAGGCCAATACGCGCTCCTTGCTATACTACCGGGTAGGTGTTGTTTGTCTTTCTGAGGTACGCCTACGTGCGCAGCGATCCAAACTGTTTAACGCCCCTGGAGTCGATTCTACATATTGGCTCCTTTATAGTGGGTATGAAGACGGATCTGGTCGGCACGGAGTAGCGATGTTTGTGTGTGAAAGCACAAGCCTGATCCAGGCAAAGTGCCGCACAGTCAGAGACTGCACATGGGCTAAGATACTGTCAGGTTGCCCAAGCCTAGACAGATATGACAAAAGAAAATAGAAATAAAAGCGATATAGTAGCGATAGCTCTTAGTAATTACGTAAATCAGGCAATCATATCATGAATTCTCGTGTCACTGAGAATTTCATTGGTCCGTCTGAGGGCTCATCCTTTCAATATTATTATTATTTTGCAACCTGGCAGTAATATCGCCCACGTGCAGTCTCTGACTGCGCAGACACGGATGTGCAATCGTGCAGCATTTCTGTGCTGTGCGGCTAACATCGTGCTAAATTGATTGGTCAACGGTAGTGAGCTGCATGCGAGTACACGCTGGAGTCTCACTTCCATTTCTATTCCCTCCCTCATATCTGTCTAGGCCTGGGCAACCTGACAGTATCTTAGCCCACGTGCAGTCTCTGACTTTGCGGCACTTTGTCTGGATCAGGCTAGAATGAATGATTATTATTATTATTAAAGCACAAGCCTGATCCAGGCAAAGCGCCGTACAGTCAGAGACTGCACGTGGGCTGAGATACTGTCAGGTTGCCCAGTCCTAGACAGATATGACAAAAAAATAGAAATGGTAGTGAGACTCCAGCGTGTATTCGCATGCAGCTCACTACCGGCGGCCAATCAATTTAGCACGGTGTTAGCCACACAGCACAGAAGTACTGCAGGATTGCACATCCGTGCAATGAATGATACTTCTGATTATCGTCTCTTTAAGAGAGCCGCTACACGGTCCGCCCGTAAGGAACATGAGCTAAGAAGGCTGTTGTACTGATGTCGCTCTACGCATTCACAAACGTTTTTTTTATATTCATGTTTGTCTTGAGGTGAGTTTGCATAATTTTCTACAGGTTAATTGGTATTTTAGGTCCTTCCGTACCCCATCTGTTTAGGATTTCCTCTTGTCATGGTTGTGTGGCAGTTAAGTGCTCTGTGCTTGATCCCTGTGTAATGCTGTCCATGATGGTATCGGTGATGAAGCGAGCTCGTTGCATATTGTTCCTCAGGCACGTTTTCGCCTTCGAACACCACAGGCCTGGATTGTGTGCAAACGGTTCAGGGAATATGTAGCTCTGCAAATTGGTATCCATGTATTGTCAACTTTAAAATCCTCTTTAACTACTTATTTTTATGTCAGAATAAGTTTCTGTTTTGTATTCTATTAGTTTTGTTTAAGCGTTTGACAATCGTGTCGACATTCGTGAGCTCAGTATTATGCTTAAAAATAACATTTTGCCAGTTCTATTCAAAAATAATTGATTTAAGTCTGCCATATTATCATATCTGTCTAGGCCAGGGCAACCTGACAGTATCTTAGCCTACGTGCAGTCTCTGACTGTGCGGCACTTTGCTTGGATCAGGCTTGTGCTTTCATACCATATTATCACGCCTTTGGGACTAATCGAGTCGGTAATCAACTGGCGCAGTTTCCTCTTTAGAGAAAATGCTAGAGCTCTATCTTAACAAATGGAGGTCAATAAACCTCTAGTTTGTTTTGGTAATATCTGGTCACAATCTTTCATGTAGACACAATTGGTTTAGCATGTGTTTAACTGAGCGTTGCTTGAAATTACGAGCCAGACTGCGAGGTCGAAATGCTATCATGATACGCAAGCACATAAGAGATGAATAGTAGTTCTACGACGGTTAAATGATCTTTGTTGCAACTCGTTGTTGATGGCAATGATTGTGGCATGCTTTAGCCATGCAATACAGAAGTACTATTCAACTACGAATTCTCTGTGTAATAACATAATCACTTAATACAAATAAGTCTTTCAGGTTATTCTGTATGTGATGCTCATGTGACCGGCATCTATAGCTGAGTAAGCACAAACAAATTGGGATTAAATGACTACACCTTCCATGGAAGGTGCATTCAATCAAGTTTTTTGAACAGTGTTGTTGTTGTTGGCCTCCTTCGGTCGATGTCGACCATGGATGTACATCACAAACAGTGTTACAGCCCGATTAATAGTGACATGCCTTCTTACTTTACTTTTGTGCGACTATCTCCTCCTGGAGGAGGAGGTTCTTGGGAATTCGGGTACAAAGCGGCGTCCCCAGCACCACTCGGCGTTTGTTCGAGTCAGCTTCTCTAGCCTTTGCACAACCAAGTGCGACCTGCAAGGCAGCAGGGAGTTGCCAGAAAGGAGTGGTCTACCAGACTCTGTTCCAGGTTTTTCCTCAGGGTTTTCTCCCGAAGCCTTTCCCGCGATCGGGTATCCTGCAAGGCAGCGGAGGTCTAAAATCCTGATACTATAGGTAACCGAGGTTGCAGAATGCTACTGTCACCTTAGAACTGCGCGCCGAAACCTCGTCAAATTACGAGGCAGACTTATTGATCCAATTACCTAGACACGTAAAAACAATCTACGGTTTCAAGCGCCTGATTGTCAAGTAATACAGTGTTAATCGATTTCGTGCAGCAGAACACTACTTAGATTATGTAAAACGCATTCCAAATTCTGACACAATACTAACTAGCTTGTTTATTATAGCCTGTGCATTTGTGTACTAGTGGAAAAGCGTAAATATATCATTAGTGTAACCCAACTCCAGAAACTTGCCATCTAGCACAATATGAACTTTGAAATTTGAGGTGCCTTCGCTGTATAAATCCATAATGGCATCAACTTTTGACGACTTGGAGTATGAATACTACCTTTTACCCATCTGATTCTGTTTAAGCACGAAATTCTGTGCAAGCATGATCAGTCCCATATTATCACAACCCGTAGGCATATCCAGGTTTATGCTTCTCTACACATATAACTTTGTTTTTATTTAACTTCCTCTTCAGCAATTCAATGACATCGACTCTTGGAGATAGTCTTTGTGACTACTTGAGTCATAAAAGAAGACTCAGCGACATATTCTTTCCTGTGAACACAAAGTCCATTATTCCACGGTACGTATCGCGGTGTCCTGATATTATCCATCAGTCATTCGCAAGCTTACAATGAGTTTTGGAATTTCATTCAGCGTGTGCAGAAACTCGTGCACAAAAAGTGTGAGTTTCCTCTTACATTCTAGCAATTTTAGCTTTAGAGGGGAAACATCAGACCACTCTCATTGAAAAACGTAAACGTTTGAATATTCGTACCACAAATTACCGCCTAGAAGATTACATCCGACACAATGCTGCAAAAGGTACTCGAAGTTTTTTCCTATTTATTCTTTTGTTTCCAGAAAGTTCCAGTCATCTCACTGCTTCGAATTTGGAATGCCTTCATCTCATTTATGATATGTATTTCGATTTTTTGCAGAAACAAAAGGTACTGTCGTATATACCGTTTTTATGTTTTATCTTAATTTTAAGGTTTAACTATACTCTTTAGTTTGCCTTGATCGTTTTAAATGAAGCGATTTTTTACCATGGTATATATTGTCATGAACTTCCGCAGGATGGAAGCCAGTACAGGGCAATTCCACCTGTGGTTGTCCGAAGATCGAGCTAGTGTTATTATTCCAGGTTCCCTTTCATCACTGTTATCGGTCAATTATTCGTTACGATTTTCCAAATCATGCAGCGTTCGTTTTACCAGTTATCGGTATGGCTCATTGTGTAGCCAGTTCGGTACATGTTCTTGTTGCGTCTGCTTCGCAGGCGGACTAGTGATATGATTAGATTAAAGGGAGGTTTCCGTTTGCGGACTCACGGTTTCGTTGTTTCACCTTGCCCTTCTACGCGTTTGTTCATGCATGAATACAACACACCACTGTCACGTTACGGTCATGAAGCTGCTGTGAATGATCTAGTCTGATCCGCTTGTTCCTTAAATCTTCTTGATTGGCTTTAGTTCTACACCTAGTGCCAAATCAAAATCTAATCAGCTTGGCCTACTGTTGCAGTGTTAAATACTGGTATAATAATTTGGCCTGATTTTTCTCGTCTTTTTATCGATTAATAACTACACTGGGGTGTGTGTGATGTGAAAGCATTTTACCACACACACATATGTATTCTGTGTTCATGTGATTAAACGGATTGGTTTCGCAAACCGTATCAAATATTAGTTTTAAAATTTAACCTTTCACTACTTTTTCTTCCGTTGTTTCAATGCAGGCAGATCGTGATCGTACGTCCTATCAAATAGCATGTGGTGTGTGTTTGCGGATACGGATATCAAGCTTGTCCAGCCATGAGAGCTTCGCACAATGATTTAATCAAGTGATGTAATCTGTAGAATTAATGTTTCGATATTACTTCCATTACAGGTCTTATAGTCCAGCTTTCTTTTGTTAGATTACTACTGTTTACGTTGAGTTCAATTTCTTTTACCATCATTCATAAACTGGCGTCACTTATTTAGCTACTATCTTGATGGTTAAAACTGTTATTTTATTATGGAATTTTTATTTCAGATCTCCAAAATATTAAAAATTCGCCGTGAGCAAGCGGCCCTCCCGATATCAAATTATCGACTCCCTCTTCTGCAATTGCTAACGAAACATCCCGTAGTCCTGGTTGCCGGAGACACTGGTTGTGGTAAATCGACCCAGGTTCCTCAGTACCTATTTCATGGGTTTCCAAATTCCGACGGTCAGTTTGTTGAGGCTGGCTACCAACAAATTGCCGTCACGCAACCACGAAGAATCGCCTGTATCAGCTTGGCAGCCCGTGTGAGCTCAGAAATGCTTGCGGAACGCGTTTCCAAAGTGGCATATCAGGTAATTTTATAATTCGCCCGTTCCATTGACTGTCTATGATCCGCAAACTCTTAAGCTCGTCTTATTGTTCAACCGTATTCTTCTTTCGCGTCTTCTTTTCGTTATTCGGATTCATCACTCTTGCCCCAGAATGTCGGCACTGGTCGCAAAATTTGTGGATTGCTGAATTTAATTTAAAACATTATCCTACTTTTAAGCTGCGAGTAGTATTATTTTTCGAACAATGTAAAACGTATGACTCTAGCAGAAACTTCGCACCCAACAGATCAGCATTGTTGATCACTTATCGAGTATTTACATCGCTCAATTTGTTCCATAAGTGGCTGGCACTGCTTCCGATAGTATTTAATGATCATACAGTTACGAGTCATGGGATTTCATTGCTTGGTTGTTTTCTTTCTAGCTATTCGATATTTCCCTTGAGTAATACAGCATTTATGTACTGCACAGATAACACCATGCTAAATTGATATGTCAAAGGTACTGAGCTACATGCGGATATTCGCTGGAGTCTTCCTGACACTTTTATTTTCTGTTTTTTCTCTGCAGATCTGGGCAACCTGACAGTATATTTGCCCACGCCCGGTCTTTGACTCTGCGGCACTTTAACTGGATCTAGGCTTGTGATTTTATGCATATATCGCACCGTCTTTATGGGCATCAGCTTGATGACGGGAAAAGTAGTGATTATTAGCCAGTAATTCAAGGTTTTTAATGGTCTAAAAAGCAACAAGCTTAACAACTTACGTTTCGTCCTCGATATCGATCAATATAGCTGGCTATTGATTTGAAAACAATTTCATGCGACGTGGTTCTGCTCGTGTCACTTTCTTTGAGTTTTTCTCAATGATAATATATTTTTTTCAAAATGTATATTCCAGATAGATTGAATTAGGGTTTTCTTGCACCAGAGTAGAACCCAAGTGCTTAACACTGGAAACGTTTATGCTGTTAGTCACTATTGACTAACTACACCGAACACTACGCGTAGCAAGAACAAAGGCAGATTTTTTAGGCAAAGAGCTTTTGTCGCATCTGCTCAAAAAGATCAGAATGAATGAATGAAGGCACAAGCCTGATCTGGGCAAAGTACCGCACAATCAGAGACTGTACGTGGCTAAGATACGGTCAGGTTGCCCAGGCCTAGACAGATATGTCAAAAGAAATGGAAATAAATTATGAAATTACAAGCCTTGATTCTGGTAAAATACCTCACAGCCTGATAGACTGCCCTGCTGATTTTTGCTTGCAGTCAGAATATATAAATGAGTAGTATGTGGCATTCGAAAAAGCAGGGCGGAACCTCACAACCGGTTTTGTGGTTATTGCCTTTTATCAGGTATGTGTATCAGTGGCATGTCATTCAAACGTCATTCTGATGATTCCCAATAACCACGGAATCGGTTGTGTGCTTCCGCTCTGTTTTTCCGAAAATCATATACTACTCATTTATAGATTCAGACTTTAACCAAGAATCAATCCTCGTGTTGTCATTGAAGTATTGCCAAAATATTCCTAACAGTCCCTAGTTCTGCAGCGCATCGGTTGTGGGATTTAGTTCAATCCATACATGTGTAAATAAGGACTAATCTTAGACTTTGCGAAAATTGGGTTTATCACAATGGCAGTCATGTTGTTTAGTCCAAACCTAATGATGATGATAGGGCTAACGGCAATGCGACTACAGCGTGTAATCCATTGCAGCAGCTCTGAGCGGTGACCCAATGTTTCCGTTGACCGCAGAAGTACTGCATGATGGCACATCCGTGTCACATAGGGCTGATGCTTAGCTTCAATTTCAGTAAAACAAAGCGATACATGCGATGTTTCCGATCGCTGGTCGAAGTTGCTAAACTTTTGTAGTCATTTTGCCGACCACTGTCAGTGCCCGTTTCACACGTGGGTGTGACGGGGAGACGGGCTAAGTAGATTTGCGGCATCGCTAGAACCAGATCTCATCTCGCCTATGGGGCGTGTGTCTTGTCACGGATATGCAATCGTGCAGTACTTCTGTGCTGTGCGCTAACACCGTGCTAAATTGATTGGCCACCGGTAGTGAGCTGCATGCTGAAACACGCTGGAGTCTCACTACCATCTTTATTATCTATTTATCATATCTGTCTAGGCCTGGGCAACCAGACAGTAATATCACCCATGTGCAGTCTCTGACTGTGCGGTACTTTGCCTGGATCAGGCTTGTGCTTTCATACCATACCATACCATTGTGCCACCGTTGTTTTACGAAACCACTTGAAAGATTTTAGTGGGCGGCAATCCACTGGGCGGTCAAGTATTAAGTTTGTTTTGCTAATGATGTGATTGATTTAATTGTGCCCTTAGGAAATGCGTTCAGCTGCTTTGCTTTATTTTCAAAAACCATCTTTTGAAGCCTCAGGTTGACTGTGGTGTTGTCCAAACCTCCGTCTGTTGTGCCACTGTAAAACTTTATTCTCGTATCGATCATCCTTTGCATCACTGCGATTGCGTTACTCAGATTTGTAGGCCAAGGTTTACTCTTGATTTTTTCATCTGAACTCTCACTGTCTTAGCAATCGATTGGAATATGTTTGGGACCGATCGTGTATTCATAATGCAAAGAAATTTGAGTGCAATCGGTTAGAGTAGTTTTTGGGTAACGTTTTCACGTCGGGCACAGAAGCGTCGTCAGCCAAGACAGGGGAACAGGTTGAAGTAGTGTCAACCACCACAATAATTTACTTACTACCGCGAACAGCCGATAGTAAACGCTACAGTGGGTCCGTCTCGGGGAATGCCCAGGATCAGTGGTCGATTTTGCCTCTAGTGGTGTATCCACATCATCTAATACAAGTGAATACGTCTGACGAAGCTTCTGTGCAGAAAGTGAAACGTCACCCAAAAACTGCTCTAACCGATTGCGCTCAATGTTTTAAGTCTTCCGATTCCTGTTTTTCCTACGGTCCGTATTTCGCGGACATGGTGTCAATCCGCGCCTGTACCGGCATTGAATTGTCGATATATTTTGTTTTCACTTCGCACACGGCACTCCAACCAGTGTGGCATTGTGTGTTAATCTCTATTGATCTGCTTGAATTTTGCCTACATATCTTTTCATTTCGTTTTTCTTTCACATCTCTAGGTGATGGCCACCCTCATTTGCATCAACGCTATACCCTACCTGTTTTACAAACAAATTCGACCAATCACAGCGTAGTATCTGGTTCGCAATCCAGCCCTGGTCCATTCCGTTCAATCATACCCACCCACGCGATCAAATACATTTTCGGTTCATATCACGCACGCACGCACACACTTATGCATACACATCCGTGGGTGTGTCTTTCACGTAGACAGACAGCCATTCTGTTGTATTGATCAATGTTTGCGTCATTACATGTCTGCGTTTACAAAACCTCGGTTCGCCTTTTTGTTCCGTTTCGTCTCGCAAACACTGGTGAATGGTTTTTGTTACGTTCTTATCGCGATAGCGCTGGTTTTGGTGGGCTTCTAAGCTTTCTAGGCCTGGGCAACCTGACAGTATTTCAGCCCACGTGCAGTCTCTGACTGTGCGGCACTTTGCCTGGATCAGGCTTGGGCTTTCATACCATCATACCTGCTCGTACAGGTACTTAGCAGTACTCAGGGTGGATTGCCAACCATCGCCTTTGTGTGGCGTAGATCGCCATGGATGTTGTCAATCACCGACATGGTACAACGCCCTTCCAGATTTAACTAATAAGCACGAAGGAGTCAGTCTACTTATCTGCATATTGAACTATATTTACATAATCACAACTCTACTCAGAAATCCAGAATCTTTGTTAACTTAGCTACACCCTGAAGTATTCTTTAAACAGCAATCGACCAACATGTATAGGAAAATGTTTGGGAACGATCGTGGAAGCATATTAACAACTTCCACGGCTTAAACAATTGAGGGATTATACAGCATATAGTGGTGGTGGTGCGTCAATTAACCTTAATATCACCTTTCTATCTTAACAAGCTCAACGCCCACCTAAAACTCATTTTTGCAGACCTGAGTCTGTTCAAGATCAGCTATTATAATCCTCAATAATTCACATCGATTTTTCTATCTCCCAATCACAGGTTCGCTTTGAACGTTCGCGCACGAAAGCCACGCGCATTCTCTTTCTTACCGAGGGACTTTTGTTACGACAAATGCAATTGGATCCATTCCTCAAGACTTATGATGTTCTCGTGTTGGATGAGGTATGCGCGAGGGAGTTCCAATGCTAGTTTTGTCAATAGACCGCATTTGGTTTTTTTCAGCATTTCAACATCAATATGTTGCCATTCACCCAGTAGTGCTCTCTAGTGTAAGACACCATTTGTAAGGCTCAGAGGCATTGCTCTTTCCATCTACTCGTCAGCAATACAAACAGCACAATATAGAAATACCTCAACCGATAAACAAAAATCAATGTCACGTGTTGTTACTTAAGCTAGCGTCGAACTATTCTCCTTAGAACGGCTTTTTCGTAACTATCTAAAGTGCTATCCAGACATTCGCTTTCCCAGTTACCGCGTCGTACAGCCAACGTATCCTGCTCCACAATGTCCGGTCACTTAATCGTCAGACACTTAATCCCCAGACATTTAAGCCCCAGGGAAGGTATTTAAGATAAGAAGATAGTTAAATGTGTGCAATAACTCTTGAATATGGTACAAGTAGCAAAGGTCGAAGGACATTAATTTACATGGGAAACGAGTTTTGGTTCGATAAACAATCAAATAATGGCAATACTAATTGGAGATGTAGTAAGTTTGTCACACACAAGTGTAGAGCGAGATTTCTTGGTGCAACAAAGAAAATGTTTTGGCAAAGAATGGGGTGGCTAAAATGAAGGAAAAAATGTTAGAAATTAATGCAACCCCCTCTGTCTAACGGACTTCCCATCCGCAAGAGTGACTGGATGTTATTTTCATCTATGCCAAACCATGCAACGAAAAATATGTGAACTATGGGATGAAAGCAGATTATGACACAGACGATGATTTACGCCTCATAATTAGATGCCTACCAGCGTTGGATTTGTGCCGTTGAATGATGTAGTCGACACATGTGAGATTTTAGCCGAATCTATACCTCAAATTGAGGGGATGAATGAACTGTCATCTTATTTTGTACATACCTTTGTTCGAGGTCGACTAAATAGAGGTAGAAGAGAAAACGTTGCACCAAATATATTTCCACCTGAAACCTGGAATAAGTATGAAGACGCAACTAGTGGTTTTGCCCGAACGAATAATGCTGTAGAAGGCTGGCATCATGCATTACAGTCACTCTTTTCTTGCCAACATTCCACCATGTGGACATTTCTTAACGGTTTGCGAAAGGATTGCCAACAGCATACGGCCTCTGTTCTTCAAGCAAGTGCTGGGGTTCATATCAAACAGAAGAATAAGTATGGTGAGATATGCGCCAGGACATCTCGAGCAATTCAGCGGTACTCAACTACGGATAGATTGACGTTCTTAAAATCAATTGCATATCTCTCGTGCTAAATAAATTCATTTGAATGTTTTCTGCATTCTTCAGAAGTTATCAAACTGGGGATTAAGTGTCAGTAAACCCTGTTCCACCAGTGTGTGAGTTGATAAATAGGCATTGGGATTGCCTCACTTGGTAGCTGATCTTTAAGCTGTTGTCTGATTTGTTGGTGAAAGTTATTCTTACTTTTCAAGATGTGAAAGTTGTGTGAACTATTCCTTCGCTTTGATCAACTGTTTCGTTAAACTTACTAGCTGACACACAACCCCTCCTAAATGCAAGGAGTGTAGGATCATTCGTGAAACTTTTAGTCTTTTGACTGAAAATTCTCATTTTTCGTGAACAGAACACATAATTAAAACAAAGGATGTCATTTTCGAATATCCTTCGTTTCAATATTCGGCATTTGTTGAAGATCCAACAAACGCACGGTACCTGTAGACTTCTCCACGCACTTTGTGGTCGGTTTCGTGTTAGTGGCATTCTTCGGACTGGAACGGCGTTGCGTTCAGACCTACGAGTTTTTCTGCCGCCTCAGCACTGCCTGTGCCTGAAGGGTAGTTCTCTAAATTTTACGTAACTTTGTCTTCAGATTTTAAGTTTAGGGCATAGTTAGCGAATTTCGGGAGTGATGAGCAGTCCAAAACTGCTACATTCCATAAGTTTGATCGGTTGAATTCGAGCTACTGGAACGAGGTCAACAGTATTCCGATTCTGGTGTACCTGTGATGTCAAAGTGTTGCTTCCCCTAGATTTTTCCGCTGCTCCAAAGCTCGCTGGACTTAAACGTACCGCCTCCAGCTGATGATGGCAGTAGCGTAAAAGTTCTGGGAACGTGGGCAGACCAAAAGTGGGCAAATTCCATCAATTTGATCGGTTGGATCGGTCCTAAGGAGGTTGGCCATGCCAATAGTAGCATCAAATTATAACATTAGATACTACCGTATGTTAACAAAGACTAATCGTGCTGTCTCTACCCGATCTTTACGAATAGTAGTTGGGTGTGATTGAGCGCCCTGGAAATTCAACTTTCTCAGTTCTACATTTTAGTTACTCAGGTCATCCAACCATGCGTGTTATGGTATGAAAGCACAAGCCTGATCCAGGCAAAGTGCCACACAGTCAGAGACTGCACGTGGGATAAGATACTGTCAGGTTGCCCAGGCCTAGACAGATATGAAGGAGGGGGAATAGAAATGGTAGTGAGACCCCAGCGTGTTTCACATTCAACACTGCCATTGGCCAATCAGGTAGCCAGCTTATTCCAAATAAGTTACTAACCCTATATGTGACGCTTGCTGTATCACTGTGTGAACGCACAAGCCTGTGTTTGGGTTAGAATCACGCACAATGGTATTTGATTTTTTCATGATGTTCCTTTACTATTTCATAAATGTGTGAAGTCCAGTAGAATTTCTCTAGATTTGAGATTTTTTCTTGCTTAGATTGTTCTTCTGTTCGTGCCGCTGGGTAAAAGTTTGAACCACCGGTCATTGACAGCATTACACCGAGTGCTCACCTGCTATAAATTCATGATATGTTAAAAAACTCCCAAAAAGATGAGGATGGGTGGGACTCAGAAGCTATTGAACCTTTAGAAAATTATACATCGACACACTGGGGTGAGGTGCCTACATCTCGAATCAAACGTGCATTCAAGCAAGTGTTGCTAACGAGTAGAGCGGCATCAGCATGACAGATTCCTTGCGGCTTTCACTGTCACCCACTGCCAGTCTAAATGAAGCCGAGTCTGCTTTGCCTGTGAGCTAGTCGTGTAGGCCCATTCAGTTGGCATTTATTTTTCTCCAAAATATCATCTATATCTATGATGCTATACAGCTTTTCACCAATAGATTTCAAACAAATCCGATAACCGAAGATGTTTTTGACAATTGAGTCTGTATGTACATTCCCATAATTCCTTCTCACCTCTGCCTTAATAAGGACACGGATTATTTGTGAACACAAAGTACGTGTTTCGTTATTTGTTTGAGTCATTGGAAATCGGAACTTATCATCGATGTAGATCTTGTCGACATTCGGAATTCCCTCGGAGATGCTCCTACTACTTTGTGTATAATCACGTGAACGCATCTTCATTCTTGTGTCCTTCATTACTATAGGTAGCCACTCTCATTATGTTGAGTTTTAGTTTCTTTGGACAAAGCTTCTCAACCAAATCGATCACACAACATTCACTGTCGACTAACGTAGCAAAGGTTAACGGCCAATTGATCGTGAAATAACAGGCTGTGTTATTGGTTAGGGGCAGTGCCTCCTAGCACACTGAGGTTGTTCAATCTAACCTTTCACCTTGGTTGGCGCTGCCAGCTAGTGTCTTGCTCCGTTGCAAGTGACGTGTGGTGATGAATGACAGGAATTCACTTGAGCCGAAAGTGTCTAAAATGCCGCCACGTAAACCGGTCACGTGCATGCAACGGGAACGTGCAGTTGTGGGTTTCTGCAACATCCTCTGTTCATCTGTCTTTTCTCGTTTACCCTTATACCACTTCATCATATTCTTCCTACACTCTTTGTGAACTGCTTTCATGCACTTGTTTTATTTTGAATGTTCTCGATTTAACGCCATGCACTTTTAGGTGCACGAACGTCATTGGCAAACGGACTGTCTTCTCGGGTTGGTCAAGTGTCTGGTTTCTGCTCGTCCGGAACTCCGAGTCGTACTGATGTCGGCCACCATCAACGTCAAGCTATTTTCTTCCTTTTTCGGTGATTGTCCCATACTTGAGGTTGGTTTCTTTCGCGCTTCGTGTGCAATCTATATTTGCTTGTGAATTGCTGTTTTGGTGATAACTAACTTGTTTGGTTTGATTTCCAGTGGCTACAACACACTCAGAGAATTCGGGTTTCATTTTTCTTCGGTGGTAAACCTCCTCCGCGCATTTGTGTGTAAAATTGATACCATTAGATCCAATAACTGCGAAAGTTTACAGCCTGTCTAGTTAGTAATAAAATCTCTCGTCCGCTTATTACCAATGCACCGAATATAAGTGTCAAAAATGTATTCTATCTAACGGTAGTTAGTTTTGATACTTGAATGTGTTACCGCTTCTTGTCAAATTAGTTACTTGAGAAATCAGCTCGGTTAACTCGTCTAGGAAGAAATATTGTCTACCTGTGAAGCGCACGGGCTGAGATTACCAACCATGTATGTATGAAAGCACAGGCCTGATCGAGGCGAAGTGCCGCGCAGTCATAAACTGCACGTGAGCTAAGATACTGTCAGGTTGCCCAGGCCTAGACAGATATGGTCTCTCGGGTGATACGCACTACACCACGCTCTCACACAACCGAAGAGCAAGAAGTGCTGAGAAGCTCGTTGACAACAATCGCTTATCCGCAGGAATTGAAGTTTCAGAAGAATTGCACCAAAACTGTTAGAGTGACAACCTGATCTGTAACAGGAGACAGCAGATAGACAGGTCAGCAGCTATCGAAGATTATTCCACTCGTCAAAGTTGATCAAAGTGCTAAACAAAATGTTGGCTCAAAGTGAACCAGTTTCCACAAAATCGCCTGACTTGGAAAATTGAAGTCACAACCGATGCAGACATATTCGCGTTGTCAGTTGAGAATAGTTGATCTGTGCATGAATAAGCTGTCTGTGTGTGATTCTTTGTCATGTGCTCTTATGTTGTTGCATTCAGGGGTAAACGTGATTACAGTTGGAAAGGTTTACTTCATGGGGGAAACGCGGGGATGACCTTGAAGGCTGTGTACAACGTATGAGATGTTAGGTCAGGCATCGTGATTTTACCTCGATTGGCCTGGCCTAATAGCACGAAATACAGCTGCACGGGTGTCCTCGTTGCATTAACTCTAACAAGTTTGCCTTTGTGCCCAGGGTATTTAGTTACTCGTTATTCTGGAACGCATTCGAAATATATTGAACCCCACTCTCCTCCCACTCTCCTCCCTCTGTATTTTGGCACAATCCTCATTGCGTCTACACACAACTTAGCAATCACACAGCACACTACTTTCTCTGTCGTCCCATCGCGCGTTGCTGAAACCATCTACTGTTGCAGCATTTCCCGTATTTTATTTTGTACCATGAATTTAACTAATCGTATTATTACTATTGCCTTTTTATCAGGTCCCCGGTCGCTTATTTCCAATCGATGTGAAATATGTTCCGCTGACCGCTGTGGAGATTCAAGACTCCGGTGATCGCCTTGACCCGAGTCCATATATCAGACTGATGCAGCGCATCGACGCTCGTTATCCCGCCTCCGAACGCGGAGATCTCTTGGTTTTTCTCCCTGGAATGGCGGACATTCAGGTAGGCACGCATGTCTACTTCCAGTGCAGTACTTTGTGCTCTGTGGCTAACACCGTGCTAAATTGATTGACCAGAGGTAGTGAGCTGCATGCTGAAACAGGCTGGAGTCTCACTACCATTTCCTGTTTTTTTTCTCATATCTGTCTAGACCTGGGCAACCTGACAGTATCTTAGCCCACGTGCAGTCTCTGACTGTGCGGCACTTTGCCTGGATCACGCTTGTGCTCTCATACCATACCATACATACTTCAAGTGTAATTTGTCTGTGTTTGATAAAAAAAACTGTAGCGTTGGATATTTTGTTTCATCCCGTGTCTATCAGCCTTTGATTGTGTGGCTTTGCTCACCTAACGCGGCATTGCGTGAGTCGGCTATGAGGAAAATATGTTCCATCAGACTCCTACGATAATGCCAACTCTCGGTAGCGGCGTGATGCTATGCAAAATCACTTTGATTTCCCGTGTCTTGTCACCTTCTAAGCCTATGATAAAAGATGTTTGACACCAAACTGCCGATGCTATCAAATGTGCAGCGAAAAGTTACAAATGGCAGATAATTTTGCGGTGTTCATAGCAAAAACATTTTCTCAGCTGTATAATTGGTCCGGGGTGCGAGGAACGTGAAGACAACAATGTATGTGCTTATCACAAACTTCATCAAGGCAAGTGCCGCACGTGGGCTAAGATACTGTCCGGTCGCGCATTCCTAAACGCGTATGAGAATGAAAATTTGAATGTCATTAACGCTCCAGTGTGTATCAGCATGCAGCTTACTGCCGGTATCCAATTAATCGAGCACGATGTTAGCTGCATATCATTGTACTACTGCTGGATCGCACATCCTCGTAAGAGCACTGTAATACCAGGACTCAGGAGTCTCTCGCTGGCTGAATTTGTTTTTTTTTATTCCAAGAATCGTGGGTGGAGTCGTCGTAGGATCAGATGATGTTTGTCGAGGAAGAGATTTCTTTCATTGAACAGCCTCCGTTGTTAATGATATGCTTGTAGTTATGAAACCAATTGAAAATGTCGTAGTTCGTCATCGTTTCGCTTATGTCCTTCCAACAGTCGCCTCTTGTTTTTATAATCCCTACTGTTTCTCATTTGGCGAAGATCTGTCTAGGCTTGGGCAACCTGACATTATCTTAACCCACGTGCAGTCTATGACTGTGTGGCACTTTGCCTGGATCAGGCTTGTGATTTCATACATACATACGTAAAGGCATGGGTTCGGTTTCTGTGAGCCGTAAAACAATGATATCCTCGTAGCGATTGAAAACAAAACTTTGAAGTCGTATTTACCTCAGATTGCCACGACCTATTTGGACTGGGATCAACTATCCACAGTTGTGTAGGCTTTGTGTGGACGTTGTCCATCTTCTCATACTTCCAAAGATGCTATCGCTTGAACCGTTCTAACGTAAATCCTTCGAACCCCGAACTATTACAAGTTCGCAATTGTCGTCTTTGATCTTTTCGGCGCTTCTCACTCTTGTGTTGTGCTTGAGGGTGGAGTTATGCCTATCATTGGAAAGCTTGTGACTAGCACTCATGGCTAATGCACTTTGCACCTCCACATTATCATGTGGATCTGCTTGTAAAATCATCGGTGTTTATACCAACCCGATGGAACAGTTGTTTGAGCTCATAAGTTTATTTGCTTTGCATTCCCTCCAATTTCGCTTTGTCCACATAATGCGGGTAAATAGCCGCGACACCTGGTACTGATATGTGGATGTGACAAGCGCAATTCGCGAGAAAGATAGTTTACACGATCACGCTAATAAAGCGTTCTCTGAATATTTTGAACCGTTAGTAGAATGACTCGTTGTTTCTACCTTTCATTGATGCGATAACGTCTATTGTTCCTTAGCTGACTCGATAAATAGGTCAACCAATCAAGGGCTGTTTCAGAAACCTTATGTCAAAAGCTCTTCGCCATGTTTTCTCAATTTTGTGGTGAAAATCCATGAATACAATACGATATACACTTGTTTTCTTCCTTGTTGATTTTTTTTCAGTCTGTCATGGAACCTGCCAAGGCTTATGCGGAACAAACGAAACGTTGGATTGTGCTTCCGCTACACAGCACGTTGTCTGCAAATGATCAAGAAAAGGTGTTCCACGTCTCCCCAGACGGTGTACGGAAATGCATTCTCTCCACAAATATCGCCGAGACTTCGCTCACCATTGATGGTATCAGGCACGTGTATTTGCATATTATTTGCATTTTTCGTCAACTGTGTCTCTTTGTGTTGATTTATGTCATTGTTTCGTTACCGTGGCGATCATTATTGTCTTTCCTTGTGTAAATCTGCTTGCTTCGCTACCTACTCGTCACTCAGTTCCTGTACGAACATCACACATTCTTTTTACTTGTTTGTTTGTCGCTGTGTTGCAATCTCAATTGGTGGTTTCGCAGGTGGAAATCTCTATCTCTCGATGCATGTGTGTTGGTGGCCTCCTTCGGTCTGCGTCGACCATGAATGTACATCACAAGCGCATGACGGTTCCATCCTTCACAGCGTTTTTACAATTATCTAACAGTCCGAATCGGGAGAAACAATCTGTCCCGCAGCGCTCACAACGATAAGTGGTTCTCGACGTTCGGCGTAATTTACGTTTAACTGCTCAGAGATGGTGCTCTACACAGTGCTGCCAAAGTGAGCAGTCAAGAGTAAATTCTTCCCAGCTCGTCGGGTCAATGCCAAGAGCTTTCATATCTCTTTTGCAAACGTATTTGTACCGCAGATGCGGTCTGACCAAAGGTATACTTCAACTCACCGTTGAGTAGATCTTTCGCAACACGACAGTTTTCGATTCTGTACACATGACTCAGCCAGCGTAGGCTGCGCTGTCGTAGTAGGGTGAACAGGCTCTGTAGACCAAATTTAGAAAGCACTTTAGCATTTGTTGCAGTTTAAAAGCTTTTGAAACTCTCCGAGGCGTCAAACAAGGATGTGTTCTTATTACCACGCTTGGTATTTCATTTGCTCTGCTGCTGAAACACGCTTTTCCGACGAGAACGGAAGGTATTTAACTACACATACCATGTGACATCTTCATCTCTTCTCTTTCTAAAAAAATAACTAATAGCTGATCATCTGATTTTCTCGCTAACCTGAAAATTTCTGTCTCCAAAAATCAGTATGTTAGTATATCTTCTCTCATCCACACCGTCAGGTTATATCATGATCATTTTCATTTCACCCATTTAAGATTTGTTGCAGACTCTGGACGCGTGAAAGAACTCAGCTGGGACGCGTCTGCCAGAATGCGACGCCTCAAGGAGTTCCCCATCTCAAAGGCCAGTGCCGATCAGCGAAAAGGTCGCGCAGGACGCACCGGGCCTGGTGTGTGTTTTCGGTTGTTTTCTCAGGAAGATTATGAAACTTTTGAGGTACGTCGTTGAACCCTCCAATTGTGCACAACCGACTGTATGAGAATTCGGTATCTGGATTTTTTTGGGTTTTTTCCACTGTACATACGTGTCCTGACTCGTAGTACCCTTGGCCTGTACCTTCCATTTGCCTCATTACAACTGGGGAACTTACTTTAATCTTTATTTGAACATCGTAAACTGTTTCACTGCTCACTGAACCTCATCATACTCTCGCCACCGGATGAAGGCAAACAGGCAGAAATTGATTGTGGGTTGAGCACAACGCTACATTACTGAAGTCCCGTTTATTTTCTGATCTTGATTTTTCTCTGGATCAAACCAATTCCCTCAGTGCATAGTAGGTTTCATACCTACACAACATTCCTCACATTTTTCTTCATTTCTACCCAGCATTTTTCTTGTCATTTTATCTACTTCCTACACATCCATCGTTCAATATACGGTATACCCCCAACCATCCCCTAATTAAACTATTCACACGACTACCACCCAGAACCAGCCGGAGTCACGACAGTACAGTACTTATTCCCCACTCGAGACTAAACTGTCGAAGGTATTTTTATTCTATATATGTATGCTTTACCTGGAACTCCCTACCCTGTAATGTTGCACATTCACCCAACTTGGATATATTTAAATCGAATTTGGACAATTTCATGTCGACCAATCCAAACATCGAAGCTATATATTTTACATCATAAAAGCTTTGAACTTTGAAAACAGTTTCTGTCCTATGGATTTTTACTTGATTCCTGAACTGCTCAGTAAGCAAACAAATCCCGTTTTACTACCCATGTTATTCGTAATTCCCATTCTGTGGTTTTTGTTAAGCTATATGCTTTTTAGACCATTCAAATTAAATTGAATTGATGCGTTTCCGCTTGCAGAAATTCAGTACCCCTGAGATTCGACGTGTCCCGCTCGAGACGTTGGTGTTGCAAATGCTGGTCATGGGTCTGCCGGATATCGCACGGTTCCCGTTTATCGAACCACCGGAGGCCAAAAGCTTAGAGGAAGCTGTCGAACGGCTTAAGGTAAGCTAAATCTGTGCTCAGATAGTCTGATTTTAAAGTTCCAGATTCAAGATTGTGCATTGTTGTTGTTACTTATCACACCGCTGGGGCTAATCTGGCGAGTGCTCATCTTCGGTTTGTTAATCATGAAGCTCTCCGGGAGATATGATTTCACCCACTTGATGGGGTGCTGCTAGACGATCTCAGTTGCTTTTCAAACTGTTGTTGGTACCGAAAATCCTTATTTGCGTGCATTTCCATCACACTCACCTGATTGGATCTTCACTATCAAGATCCGCATGCCTTGAGACCGTGGAAAAATGGTAATCAGTTTGAGCTCGTAAGCAACAGTTGGATAAGGTTGGCATGACCAGCCACACACGTGTGGATTCCAAGGTTGTCACTGCCGGGGGTGGTAGTAGGTATTAGCCCCCTACTATCTATGAAATGCTCTCATGTTGCGTGCGTCTTAAATAGCCTCTGACAACCAAGTCCAACTCCTGGCCTGTACGAGTAGCTTTCACAAGCCCGGTGGAACTGCTCGTACTGACAGCAGATAGGGCGAAGGCGAGTGACTGGCGCCTTAAAACCAGTTTGCCTCGGATAGATGGAGCTCGTCACCACCGGCAGTCAATCTAGGGAAAGGAAAACCCTACCTTGTGGTTCCTCGAATGCGGGAAACATTTCGGGATAAAACCCCGCGCAAAAATCCGGAGCAAAGTCCCGTAGGCGGATAACTGGCGCTCAACGCTTTTTATCACTTAACTCCCTGCTGCCTTTTAGGTTGCACTTGGTTGTGCAAAGGCTAGCGAGGTGTACTCCAACAGACACCAAGTGGTGCTGGGGACATCACTTGTATACTATTCTCAAAAAAGCCTACCTACTTTAGTAAGTAGATAATTAAGGTGGTGAGTCGAAGTAACTTTATCGGTGACGCTTAGATAATTGACAAAATTTTCTCTAGTAAGGTCTGTGAACTCATAAGACTATTGCAAAATGCATCGCATCGTTTACCACGTAGATTATTGAACACAAGTTCCTCGTATATGATGTTGCCCTCTTCCCCGCATTGAGGAAACGGGTTGACATGAATTCTCCAATGTGATTTTCCAGTTCCACACATTTTCATGATTCACAGACAGACATCTCTCTTTTGACTTAGAATTTGGCATCATCCTCTAATTAATAGTCAATTACGTGATCGATTATTTAATATTGATTTTTATTCCCATCTCTGACAACTTACAATTTGCATTTTTATCCCCATTCGCTCCGCAGTCTCACGGTGCTTTGGCATACGTTTCACCCAACGAAAACCGTTCCAACCAGTCCCAACAACTCAGCGTGACCTCTTTGGGTCGTTTGCTTGCTGATTTGCCGGTGGACTTTTCTCTCGGTCGCATGCTCATCATGGCCTCGCTGCTCGGATTGGTCGAGCCGGTGCTTAGTTTAGCTGCAGGAATGGCAGTGCAGCACCCGTTGTTACCAACCGCTGCGTTTTCCGGTGTAAACCAAGCACGTCGAGCGGAACTTTTGGCGGAGTATGAAAGTGACCACGGGGATGCGTTCACCGTGTTGAATGTGTTCGACGAGTGGCTTCAGGTGAGTTCGGTTTACGCGACCAATGCACAATGTTTGAGACTGTGACACAAATTGCCCAGTTCCCGGCATACCGTGTGTTGTATCCACATCGAAATAGCTTCTGGAGATTGTTATTCACTATGTGCAAAGTGTATTTCCATGTTTGTTTTACGCAAACAATCAAGCTGTGAATTTAGTTCACCAAGATCGCGAAGCTAATTATCCGGAATAACCTGAGTGTTTGAGCGAAGTTCTCATCTTAGTTGTGCGAATAAAACAAGAGGGATAGAAGGTGTTCTACAAGTTTGTGCGTCTATGTATGTGGTATGAAAACACAAGACTGATCCAGGCAAAGTGCTGCACAGTCAGAGACTGCACGTGGGCTAAGATACTGTCAGGTTGCTTAGGCCTAGACAGATATGAAGAAGGAAATAGAAATGGTATGTATGTATGTATGAAAGCACAAGCCTGATCCAGGCAAAGTGCCGAACAGTCAGAGACTGCACGTGGGCTAAGATACTGTCAGGTTGTCCAGGCTGTCAGGTTGCCCTAGAAATGGTAGTGAGACTCCAGCGTCTTTCCGCATGCAGCTCACTAAAAATTAATTACTTCCTGTATTCATGCAAATCCTGCCTCTGATGTTGATGTATCCGTTGACTGGTCACAACCTGTTGGTGTTGTCTCACGTCATCGGATCACTTCATTGGAATGCTTGGAATGTGATGGGGTCTATTGATCGCGCAACCTGGTATTTCTAGTGGTCCGCAATCAACCGAATGCTTCCCTAGCTTCATTTTCTCACGCGTATGTACGATGCTTTCGTGTTCCTCTGCTCTGATCATACCCACAACCTCACCGTATTCCTTTAAACGTGTGGTTGTGTTCTTGTTTGCTGTGATTGCACAAACTACGTCGCCCCTATTTTCCACGGGTTGTATATCCGCTTGTAAGATCAGACAAATGAGCTGATGATATTAGAGGGGTGGAGGAAGGTGATGATCGCGTCAGGTCACTGGAGGCCAAACCGCATTGCCTGTCCGAACGTCTGTGGCATTTTCTGCACAGGCTTCGGGGTTTTGATTGTATTTGACAATCAAGGAAACATCTCAAGTTGAGTGGCGCGCAAAATCCCCGGGTATATCAGAACCCAACGAGGATTTGTCTACAAAAGCGGTAGTGTATTGGGGCAATCAAACGTAGTAAAAACATACCTCAATTATTGGAGTTAACCGGGTTAAAATCCGGGTCGATGTCAAAACAATATCGAGTACGTACACTAGTCAAAATCAAAGTTAAATTCAAATGTCCAAACCTCCCACGCGATCGAGATTCCAACAAATTGTGTGCAGCAAATCAATATCAAAATAAGCAAAAGGGTTCATAAAGCGATAGGGTAATGACAGGTCAGAAAAGCTGTGTGGAAGATGATATTGACGGAACAGAAAGAAACAACACAAGAGCACTCGATCTAACATCAACCACGTCACCCCACCCCGCGTTTCGCATCCACTTATCGATCGCGTCCCAAATCATCATCCCCGAATTCAATCTTTTTTCAACGAATCTCATGACACAAGAGAATGCCGATCGGTCAACGCGTTTGTTGCGTACATGATGATAAAGAATAAGCCACGCACCTGTCTTATATCGACAAATCTCGTTACGACGACACTGTTCTGATCGTCTCAGTGCCTGCGGTCACTCCGATCTGATATGTCAGTCGATTTCATGCCAATCACGTTGGACTCGCTTGACCGACCTTGATAAATCGCATATCGTTCAATAGCGCTGGCGTTGTCCATTTGCTTGGGTTTGCGAATCGTTTGCATTCACTTCTCTCGAAACCCTAACTATTTCGGCTTTGTGATTTTGGTAGTCGGTCTTTCCAGCGGAGGGTGGTGTTCTGTATATCATCCGAGAACTCATGATTGACACCCCTCGCTATTTTCCTTCATGCCTCTACATTATCTTATCATCCGTTGGGCGTTTTACTGATCTGTGGCAATTATTATCCCGTTTCCCACCTGACGAACACTGGTCTCACAGCAGCGTGACAAGTTTACACCTTTGCCTGCATCTCGTTATACGTAGGTTTGTACGTTTAAATGGAACTACAAGTCTGAATTCAACCAAACTGCGCTCCGTGATTGCATGTCCGCGGAGAAGCAGTCAAGCTTCCCAGCCTAACATGTAAGCAATGGCTAATAGCAATAGACTGCTACAAGTTCTCGCACACAGCTCTTTCTTATTCTGACCTATTGCAGATTATCAAGAGTTGCTAGTCGATCGAGCGATGATTCCTTTATATGCTTTGTTTTCTCCTCAATCGTCGTCACCTGTAATTTACATCTTAACGAGTGGTCCATCCAGATTAGGTACGGGGTACGTAACCTCATTCACGAGCTTAAGTGCTCGGTTGCTACGCCATTGTTTAGAAGTAATTCTTCAAATTCAAAGTGTGAAGTGGATAGATACTTTCTAAAAGAGTACCATTGGGAAAACGGGTTGCGGTGAATACTCCAAGGTCATTTTACCGAAGATCCACTTGATTGAGCCTTTTTTGGTCAACTCGTGAGGAATACTTAACCTCACCTCTTCACAACACCCTTTTTGCAGTATATTACGAGCAATCAACAACGACACTGCAACAATCTGCTTACACTTTTCCGGCCGCGACTGCGCGCATCACATCTGCTCATTTCCGGTTTTATAAACACCGGGCGGTACTGATGATAATGTTTCCACCCTTTGTCCGGGTCTCAGGCTGTTGCTGCTATTTTCGCTACCCTGTTTATGCCCGGGTATCGTTAGGAAATACGATTCAACCCCCATTTCCCCAGAATTACAACCGCGGCGTGCTTTTAATTTGGGAGTTACTCTTGTGGGGGCGCGGCGCCAACGACCTGTTCAATTGTGGGTAGTGTTTTACGTGTTGTCATTCGTACGCCAGTTCTGCTAGCTATGATTTTCGGGTAATTAGACACAAACAGCGACAGGAGCTTGGTGGTTTTTTCATATTGTTCGCAATGTTCGGCAAGATGTCAGCAGCGCCATTTAATTGGCCACTTTGGGGTTGTATTTCAACTCAAATAAACACTGATATTCGTTTGCGTGGTGATACCATTTAGATGATTTTAAGCTTCTCGTTTACTAGAGTGCCTACGTCTGATTTTTGTAGCCTCAAGTTTTTGTGTGAGTCATGAGATCCTTTTAGAAAGCTGTTGGGTTAAAAGAAACATTATCTGTTATTTTGTTTTAAGCATTTCTTTTGTACTGCCTAGGGAGTAAAGGATCCAACCCTGAATTGTTATACACGTATGCGGCCGTGTCAAAATCGTGCTGATGAGCTTGTCCAAATCGATCGATAATGTGTGTCTGTGAGTTGTTGCTGCTTGAACCGCTGCGTTAGTGCTGTTCGGGCGCTTCATCGTGGTCATTTGGCAAGATGGCTTATGTATTTAACCTGGACACGATTGTTTCAATGATGTTGATACTGACCACCGGTGGAGGCTTCTTGGGAATCAGCCCGATAGTCCTGGGTTGAAAAAACGAAGCATACTCGCTTGTGTGTTGTCCGTTGAACTAGTGGGTAAGACAAGGTTGTCCAATCCCCCCGTTCTTGTTCAATTTTTCCATCGAGGACGTCCTCCGGAGTCCTATTAGTGGTTTCTACACGGTTGGCGTGAAGCTCCTTCCAAGTGGGCGTGGTTATGGACATGTATTATGCTGAATTTCATCTTGCTGAATGAGCGAAGACTCAACATTTTTAAACAAACAGGTCTTGAATATGATGGCAAATGGAGGACGTCTAAGTATTGGGTATTCTTTCGCCAAGCAAGGTAAAGTTCTCCGTAGTAATAGTAATATGAAAATGCCAAAGTTCCTATAAGTGAATATATATATATATATATATATACTTATATATATATATTGTGGGGAAAGCTTAGTATGAGACGATGGAGTAAGCTTTTATGTCGATGTCTTTTACCACAGATGCTTGAATGTGTTTCAAATGGGGCGTAGTTGCTCAAGCCAATATGTTTAAGTCTGCTCTATAGATTCCGTATTCCATCCATTTACGAGTTATTTCGTCATGTTTGTATTACAGTCGGGCATTGGTTTTCGTGATGATGATATTGTCGATTACTCTTATGTTTCGGTTGGGTCAAGTATAAACCCATCTAATAGCGGTGAGCATTGCTGCTCCCGTTTTTCAGATTTTTTGTTCTCAATTATTAGTGTCGATGAAGTAAAGCCAAGCAACATCAAACTGACGGTTATGATTTTTGTTCAATCGATCGGCGTGATTTAACGCGTTACATCTCACGATTAAATCGTCCACTGCAGAGAGCTGTGAACTCGCTGCAGCGTGCGCAAAACCCGCGCTCTGTCGTCGGTTCATCGCTTGAAACGCAATCAAATCACGTGCTGAGTTGAGTATTGACCTTATGCTAGCTTGTTGTTCAACTTGCTGTGTGGAGTTCACGAGAACAGCGAAGTTCGAGTGTGCTGTTCTGTGCCGAACTTCGCCTCGATCCAAGCTTGTTTTCATACCCTCCACCTGTTGGTTTTCTAAGCGTTAACACATTCCACCGCACCGTTGATGCATGCCACCGATTCTATGAGTTAAATGTTTTTTGTAGCAACGGTGTTGTACTGGTGGGTAAATCTAGAGTCAAACGAAGCCTTTTGATAAACGGTACGTGGGCTGGGGGCTTCTGCTTCTCAACTCTCCTAGGTCTATACAACAACGTTGTAATATGCACGGATGTGCAATCATGCAGTACTTCTGCGCTGTGTGGCTAACACCGTGCTAAATTGATTGGCCACCGGTAGTGAGCTGCATGCTGAAACACGCTGGAGTTTCACTACCATTTCTATTTTCCTTCTCGTATCTGTATAGGCCTGGGCAACCTGACAGTACGGCACTGCCTGGTTCAGGTTTGTGCTTTCATACATCATACATACATACATACATACAAGAACGCTGTGGACCAGTATCGGCCACAATTGAAAAAAGTTAATGCATATCGAAAGCACTACCCTCTTCTATATCTATACCACAGATATCTTCACAACAAGCTTGAAGTAACGTTCTAGCTTTTCCAAGAGACCCTGTCCAGTGTTCATTCTGTGTCAACGCTCCACTATCATGCAGCGTAGTGTGGTCTGTGCAAGGTAGCAGTCCCGCACATGAGCTCCCATAGCTGCCATGTGCCGTGGGTCTTTGTGTTACCGTATAAATTCCTTTATATGTTTCAACATGTTCGTGGTAAATTCTCACTTTTTGCTCATCACTATGAAGATAAAATCCGAAGCCACTGGACCACGTGATACAAGTCCATCCGCAGATCATGACGAGCGACACTCGAGCACAGACGGTAAAACTAACGCGAAGCGCTGGTGTCGACGTATCGGTGCCCAGGAACAGCGTCTGCACGAGATGGTCCGGCTTCGCACGCAGTTCGCACAACTCCTGCGCGATGTCGGCTTATGGATCACGCGTGGCAAACGAACATCCGAGTTGAAACAGCGACGTGATTTGAACCGAGCCAGACGTTCCGAGCAATTACAGACCAAGCGTCGGCGGTTATTGACTCTTCAAGATAATGAAGTTTGTTTTCGTTCATTGTTCTGCGATTTGTAATCACAAATCTTTGAAAACTATCCTTATTGTTCCGGGATATTATCATCTGAATGGTATGCATAGATCTCCTTAAAACCGGTGCTTATATCTGATGCGTTGTGTAAATATCCAACCCCTTGAGTAAACTTTGAGACGATATCCCAACCTGACAGTATCTTAGCCCACGTGCAGTCTCTGACTGTGCGGCACTTTGCCTGGATCAGGCTTGTGCTTTCATACCATCATACCAACGTCGATTCGGTCTTGCATGCTGTTCTACAATAGTCAATCTTCGCACGGAAAATCTCTCATGCAGCTATTTATAACCCATGCTCAAGATGTAAACGGGTTTTGATGTATGTAAGTGCGCAGGATGTGCGCAGAACACCGTCTTGCTATTTCCTTGCTTGGCCAAGAATCACAGTGATTTTGTATGTATGAAAGCACAAGCCTGATCCAGGCAAAGTGCCGTACAGTCAGAGACTGCACGTGGGCTAAGATTTTGTATTGGAACACTGTGGTTCGCTGTACAGACGCTATTCGTGAGTGGCTTCGAAGTATAATTTTATTTACTGCTAAAATTTCAAGGCTCGCTAAATCCAGTTAATGAAGGCAAACAGCCGAAAATCGATGCCAGAATATAAGTGCTGGGATATCAACAAAACAATTCCTTGGATTTTGTTTTGTTCTGTTTTCTTCGATGTGTTAGCTCTCCCCATATCTAATCAGGATTCTTTTCGGTGTGTTTAACATGACCAGTGTGTGAAAATATTCGTCCGGTATCTAAAGCTACATCACACCTGAAAACAAATGCTTGTAATCCTGGTTGGGTAACCTCATTCAGCGCTTTCGAGACATCTGATGGTGGTGCTATCAGCTATGCCTAACCCATGACCGCCACAGAACCGTGCTTCTGGCATTCCATATAACGATCTTTCTGGCATCAGTGTTGGGATAATATTGTGTGACATTTTCGCATTATCGATCTTCATTTTCCATTGCAAACGCAGGTTCTCGAACTTCGTACACTCATATCCAAATAACTCGTCGATGAATTATAATTGGGAACTTGGAAGGTTACGAAGACTTGCGCGGGATAAAGAAGGGCACATTGCAATAGAGTACCTAAGTTAAAATATGCGTACAATCTAGTCTGTTGATTTTAGCGTATGCGCTTTCTAGTGCATCACAGTATTCGTTTTTTGCCATATTGCTGTTACAATTACACAAAAAACTGGCCTGATCTACATCCACGGTGACTCACTGTTTTCAAATGAGCGAGTGCTGTCCGATAAAGCGATCCACCGTAATGTAACATTCAGCTTGAAAGGCGCTTGATTGATGCAGAGTATTCACGTGTTCGTGTAAAATGTACACAACTCGAGGCTTAACCTGTTGCGTGTGCTTATTTGGTGTAGTGTCGACAGTGACCGGAATTCGATCACCTGTGGATGTGTTGTAACGACATTTCACCCTCTCCCCATACTCTGTAAAATCCCGAACCATGGTGGGAGGTATCGAACAATGTTCACGAATATTATTCTTGCTAAACTTTTATAACAGTAAGTACCCTGCTCGCGTGTACTTTCACTCCCGGTCATCTCATTTCTTGAACAAAAGATGGTGTACTGAATCACCGTGTATCAATGACCCTCCCTCTTTTCTTTATTCCAAAAAAGATCAAAAACGGTATGTGTAAACAGACAAAAAAAATCCTTCCTTTTTTTCTTTCATCATGTACCTTTTTCATGGTATACTTGTTGGTATATCGTCTGTAAAGACTTGTGTAATAATAATAATAACAATAATAATAATAATTCGTTATCGCATCGCACGGCATCATTTGGCTTCGAAGTATCTCGGGTGTACCCTTATCGATTTTTATGAGCGGTGGCGTGGTCTCTCTCACCGATTGCTTTCGAAGCACTCACTTAATAAACGGTGTCTCATCTGTTCATAGCTACCCAGTTTAATTGTGGTCATTTTAGTTTGGAGATGGTTCCGATTCTGAGGACGAGGGAGGCGATGGTGGTTCCGACACGTCTGCCTTACGCAAATGGTTAGCAACCGCAGGAACTGGAAAGCGTTTGGAATCGATGGATGTCTCGGTTCGCGATTTGGAACTGGTTCTTTGTTACGATCTGTCCACGCTGGCCAATTACGCGACCCGACACGGCGCAATGACCCAAGCCGATGTAATCCTGTTGAAAATTATCCTCGCGGGTGGTTTGTACCCGCATGTTGCTATTGGTGACCCAGGAAATCAATATCGTGTTGCAAATCGAGGCGGTAGTGCTGGGCCCGGGGCTGAGATGGTTTTTCACACTCGGGTAAGTGAGCGTAACCTCGTTCGGTTTCTATGCACTTTAGCGTTTCATCACAATCTAAACAACGGATGCTCAATGATGATCGCCGTGGTATAGTTGATGTATGAACTCACAAGCTTCGAGTCAAGCAAAGTGTCACACTTCAGCAATAGAGGAAAAAGTGTCACACTATCATAGACTGCACATGAAGTGAGATACTGTCGTACCCATGCCTGGACAGATGTATGTTCACAAGCCTGATCCAGGCAAAGTGCCGCACAGTCACAGACTGTCAGGATGCCCAGGCAAATCAGTTTAGCACAGTGTAAGGCGCACAGCACAGAAGTACTGCACGATTGCACATCCGTGCCATGATATATGTAAGAGATACTATTCCCCACTCGCAGCCCATTACCATTGGCAATCAATTTCGTGCCTACACACTTGCAACTTTCAATCAATACAGCACCATATTTGACCAGATTCCCTGCTTGATTTTCTTCTATGCTTGCCTCTGATACCAAAAGCCAAACGTCGCCTGCCTCATTCCACGCCCCTGCCAATTTGATTCACACACGCCACTCAGCTAGCCGTTTATGTTAAATCGATTGTTCACACGCCAACACGGCCGTGTGCGTGTATCTGCTTGTCTCCATTGTGCCTGCGTGCTCCACGCTGTGTTGCGTGGTAGCTAGATGTGCACGAGCTTGTTTAATGAATGTCCTGCCGATGATTTGACTTCGCACACTCTGTGAATTAAAAGATATCGATCCTCGGGCACTCTGGCGTTTGTGTTAGACGAGCTTTGTTTTTAATAGGGGACCATAGCAACCATGTTGTGTAAACAGCAAGACACCCGTAATGCAACATAAACGTAGGCGAGGATTGCTTGGAAAACTGGTCAGTAGCGAAAATTGAATCGTTCGAAGTGCACCATGAGCGCACATCTTCGCCGTATTTTAAATGGATGTGCACACTATTGTTGAGTAGCAATCGATTAGCAGAAAAGGAATCAGACAGTGATCTTCGTGACCGGTACTCGCTGGTTACAAACTGGGCAATACCGGTTAGCAATTTTGTCTTTGAGGTAGCCCCAAGGTGGCTTTTCTCTCCACAGCTTCTTTGTCAGATTTTAGAAACGTTCTTTCGTGTATGGTGATGTAAATTTCACGACCTTACCTCAAGGTTGCATGCCCCCAATTCTTGTATTCATTATCAGTTTGTGGTTTCCTTGTACCCGGGAGTTTATGTGGAATGGGCATTTTACAATCCTTGAAATGAGGTACGCTAAGTCTTGTGTGGGTACAGGCGAACACTTTCTATTCAAGTCTTTAGAGCAATGAAAAGTGATGCATTCGCAAATATTGGCCATAAACGGGCCTAATAATAATCACTTTTGCAGAATATTAACCCTGCAGGATAACAATACTGCAGGTCCACACATCCGGGCTACCATTGGTGATTATCTACGTTCTTGGGAATTAGTATTGTTGGCCTCTCATCAACAGATGAATTCCACCAATGAGCACGCTCCATAACTCGGTCGATGCTCTCCGGCAAACCAGGCTGTATGATTTACCTTTTGTTCTCCTGTTGGAACCATAGAAGAAGAAGAATAAATGCAACCTTCCACGTGCAATTCGTAAGGTTCTTCCGAGTCACTGACAACTCCATTTGAAGATATTTCTTCTCCTGGATACATTCCCTCGAACGCTTTGACTGAGCGTCATATTAAAGTTTCCAATCCCGAATATACACTCATGTGTAGGATTTTCGCAAACAATTTCCCTGTAGCAATCTAACGCTTTCTGCAATCCTTTCCATCTCCTATATCTTGAACGAATGTGATTATTTCTACGTCACACACGTTTGTTTAAACATTGAAACTGAGCGCCATTTTGCTGGTGAAAATGTATATCTGAACCTAACCACTCACTACTGCCCCCATCCTTATTCTTTAATCTTCACTTCTGTGTTGTGGGTTGGCTAGGCCAAAGGATTTGTGACAATTCATCCGAATGACGTGTTCGTGCGTAATCCCGATGTATTGTTTCCTGATCGGGGACTTCGCTCAGCGTTCAAACCTGATGTGGCCGCTGAGGACAGTGAGTCTGTTGTTCCGGATGAACTTCCTTCTGGATACGCTGTGGATCACCAATTGATCATGTACCTGTAAGTGCTAGATTTTCCATTTGTGTAATTGTCAGCGTGGAATCTATTTTTGCAGGTTCGTTGTTCACCATCCAAATGGCACAGATCACTTGTATTAGTCGCCTTTGATTCCTGTTCTGCTTTTAACTAGTGGCAAATCAAACGCGTACTCTATTAGAAGTCACTCATTATCTTCCTCCATGGATCCAGTGTTTATGTCCTAAGTGCCATACAAGTTTGCAATTGTACAAGTTCACCAGCCGTACATTGCGAGGGTTCAGCAACGCGTACGAAAAATGAGTGTATTTAACACAACATCCTGTGTTACCACTTTTCAGAATACACATGACCGGCTTGCATTTGTAATCGTTAGTTATTCGCTGATTTCCCCATATTTGTATATCTTGAATATGAGTAGGAAGGCTGAAAACCTCTTGTTTGGATCTCGGTAGCTTCCACAGCTCGTAATCTCGTCAAGATCGCATTACTACGAGTTTACAAGCATTCAGATGGAACATTCTGCCATCCGAGTTTCACAATGATCGATCGTCTCATTTGGGTTGCTGCTTTTAACCTCAGGCTGTTTCATGAGAAGCATGCCCTCTCGAGTAATTGTTGTGATCTTTCTTCTTCTTCTTCAGTGATTTGATGGAAACCACGAAGCCATTTTTGGTCAACACGCTACGGGTCCCGGCTTTGCCCACGTTGCTTCTCTACGCGCGCGAGTTGGACACCAATGCAAACGCTGCTAGGTTCGTTCGGTTGGGGTTTTGCTTTTTTCAAGTTTGGGTCTCCCTTTCCATCTTCGTGAAATTGTTCACTCTAGTAGTGTAATTATTTTGTGATTTCGGAAATTAGGTGCTCGAACGTGTGAACTGTGACTGCTCCTTCGGTTTATTTCCTGGGTCGACTCTTTTACCGGTTTTATAGTGAACAATAATTTCGGTTCGGTGTTGGAGATTCATGATTTCTTAGTTTTACAGGTTTTTCTTTATCATGGTTTATGTTCGTTGTCTACTGTTTCAAGGCTAACTGAACCCAAATCTTATGTCTCCACCTGATGACGGTAAGCAGCCAGAAACCGGTCGTGGTGTGTAAGTGCGGGGGATGTGAGCAGCACATTACTTTGGGCATCCGTAAGCGCCTTGAGTGCTTGACCAGGAATCACTATGTGATTCTGTGTTTGATCATCGTGGTTCCTTGTACGAACCCTATGCAACAATGGCATTCAAGTATAACTTTGTTTACCATTTTTCCACTTTTTCAAGAATCACTGAATTGAATCTTACTGTCTCTGCCTGATAACGGCAAACAACCAAGCAAAAGCAAAACTTCTTTCGAAGCGTCTTATAGTTGGAATTCTTTGGTTTTTATACTGCTTGTCTGTCCGTTCACCATAACTCCCGCGGATTGCTCAAGTTCATGTTATGCCTTTTCCGTGAGCGGTTTCTCATTGGTCCATATTTTGCAGCCAGTTGGAGATGCTGGTTGATTGAATTTGTTGTTGAGTGCCACGCTTCCAGGAATTCTCGCGCCCGTCGGTCGTTTCCTCTGGCTAATATTCTTGTGCGGTCCCAGTCGAACTGATGCCCAAATTGATCAACATGTATTGAAATCAGTGAATTCCGGTCATATCTACGTACGGCCAACTGATGTTCATGCAGTCTTGTGCCCAGTTTGCGACCTGCTTGTCTGACGTAGTTCTTTTCGAAATCTCTGCATGCAATCTTGTTGACGATATTCGACTGTTCTTCTTTCGCTGCTTTGTCTTTCGTGTAGTTGAAATCGTTGCGAAGGGTTGACACAGGTTTATGCGAGATGTCGATTCCAAGTGGCCGAAGTACCCGAGCCGCAATTTCGGAAATATTTTGAACCAATGGCAGAGTGCGTCTGGTTCTGTTTTCTCCTCGGTTTCTTTGTTGCAGTTGGTTGAACTTGTTGCGTAATATGAAGCTTCTTGGATATCCATTCTTATATGCAAACTTTGAACCGATAATCTTCTTCTCTTCTTCTCATTTCATCTGTGCTTCAATGGGTTGCGCTCTTCTGAATAGGGTTCTATTGCAACTGCGTCTGTGAATGTTCGGGTGCTTGCTGTGAAAGTTCAGTATTTGATCCGTGTGTGTGGTTTTCTGGTAGACGCGGGTCTCTAACGTTCCTTCGCTTGTCCGTTTCACCTGAAAATCTTATACAATTAAAATGTCTTGCATTCCTAACTGCTATGATTTTCTTGGTGGTTGGTGAGACTAATCTGGAGTGTCGTGGTAGTTTGCGAACCTTTCCTAACCGACTTTTCTTTTGTCATTAACGATTATTCGCTAGATGAGCGTTAAGTTTTTGACTCCATTCCGAACAGATATACTTTGTCTTGGACCGAGGTATTCTATCGTATAATCTTCTTGCCACATTTAGCTATTTGGTCTTGATCTGTAATCTCAGGGTTTGTTCCATACTCAGGTATCACTGATGACTACCCGTGATGTGTTTTAACCGATCAATCACACCTACGTTCCACGATCATGATCGCTTTCTCAACTCTCGATCTAACCATGGTCTACCTGTCTGCAGTACTTTGTGCTGTGCGGCTAACACCGTGCTAAATTGATTGGCCAGAGCTTTATGAGAGCTGTCGATGAAAAACAGGCTGGAGTCTCACTACCATTTCTATTTCCCCTCATATCAGTCTAGGCCTGGGCAACCTGACAGTATCTTCGCCCACGTGCAGTCTCTGACTGTGCGGCACTTAGCCTGGATTAGGCTTGTGCTTTCATACCATCATAGCATACCTGTCTGCACGAACTCCGCTACACCTTTACGCCAAACTTGTCATTCCTTGTCGTGTAAACACTTAGTTTGCAAACTTATCTGGTGAAAAGCCTTTCATGGCGCATAGTAGGTAAGGCTATTTGCATGAGTCAATGGTATGTATGCGTCACAGACCACCTTGCTTCATCGTTTCGTCTTTATTGATGCAACATTTGACCGTGTTCCACTATGATCACCGCCACCACTGCACCCGTTTTTATGCAGGATTGTGTTCGATTCGTGGATCGAAGTGTGTTTGGCCGATGTGGAGGCTGCTCAACGTGTGCTGGCCACCGCGGTTTGGCTTCGCACATTGCTGGAGCGCTTGATGGAAGTTCAACTGGCTGGTGAGTCATGTTCCACGTTCTTGGTATCCAAATAGCTCAGCGTCCCATCGGCTCAAGTGCTCTTCGTCAATAGACGACTTCACCACATCATCACAGACAGCATTACACCGGTAGCACGTACCGAATGCTTAACTGCCACACAACCATAAAAAAGTAAAATCTTAAAAGATGGGGAAGGGTGGGACTTAAATAACTACGGATTTGATAAAAGAGTAAGCACAAACAAACTGGGAAGAGGTGCCTACACCTCGAATGGAACATGCATTCAAACAAATTTCGTAAGCGACTTCATCACAGCCTCACCGGTCGCCAATAGGTTCCAAAGGTTGTCATAGCCGGAGGTGGCAGTGGGGATAAGCTCCCACTGTTTATAAAATGCTCCCATATGGCATGCGTCTCAAATAGCCTCTGACAACCAAGTCAAGCTTCTGGCCTGCACGAGTGGCTCCCCGAGCCCGGCGGAACTGCTTCTACCAACAGGAGAAGGGGTGAGGGCGAGTGACTGGCGCCTGAAA
>JACCGJ010000884.1:0-26006 GCA_013407085.1 Atriophallophorus winterbourni
TCATTTTTTCGCATCTGTGTAAAAAAAAAGCGTCCATCGTCTTTTAATCGATTGTACATGCAACATGCATAACTATCTCACCTTTCGGTGATGAGACCTCTCCCATCTTCCATTCACAGTTACACACGCCTGTGTTACTTACGAATCAATCCTGGTAGTGGTGGGTGTTTTCAAGCACACCTCCGAAAGAATCTGGGCACTCGTTTCGACTTGGTCGACTATCGCCCTGTGATACTGATACTGAATACTGATACTGAAAGGGATAAGCCAATCGAGCGTCCAGAATTTTGGTCTGTGGAAAGCTTCAAAGGAGCGCCCACCACTGCCAAAGTTAGCCCATTTTTCTCCGGTATCCTCGTCGTATGCGAAGGTACGTCCGATCTTTTCCAAGCCGTCCTTTGGTCCCAGAATTTGTAGCTGCAACTGAGAAAAACGGAAAGGGTTTCTCTTCACTAAGCCGGTGAGAGGTTAGCTATGGAAAATTGGTGCGTACATTTAAAACATGACATTTGAAACGAGGCATTATATAACTAGATTTTTTTAAAATCGTGGTCAAGACCATATAATTTCAAAATGAACAAAAAATGGACAATTCTGACGACAGACAACCTGTATATTCACGGGGAAAATCTGGAAAAAGCCCAAGCCACAAGGCATCTAAACCCCTTTTGAATGCACCTATTGATGTGCAAGCTATTAGTTCCTTAGGCAGCTTGTTCCAGAAGCTTACCACTCTTATACTGAAAAAGTGTTGCCTGAGATTCAGACGGCTGTGGTTTTACGCGAGCTTCAATGTATGTCCTCTAGTTGAGGGGTTGATCGCTCGAGAGAACAGGATTCGAAAGCCTTCGTAGCCTAAGCCTTTCAGGATCTTGAAAGTTTCAATGAGGTCACGCCGTAGACGCCGACGCCGAAGGAAGAAGAGACCTAAAGAAATTAGACGTTCTTCGTAGGGTTTCCCAAACATACCTTCGACCATTTTGGTAACCAGTCGGTGGACTCTTTCTAGTAGTAATATGTCCTTTTGAAAGAAGGGGCTCCAGGCTTGCACGCAGTATTCTGAATGCGGCCTGACAAACGCCGTATATAAAGGGGGGTCAACGAATGGAACGCAATACCACAAGGTTTTGATGTTGGAATCAGAGTAAAAGTTCATGGGACGTTTTGACCACTGTCAGTTTGGTTGTCAATGGTACGCCGGTCTGTTTGTTTCCCACCCCGAGACCCTTTTTATTCGATGATCCATCCGACGGGGAAGTCTTCTTCTTCTGTATAACGGTAGAGTGATTCCCCGTGTAAGCCGCATCACATTCTAATAACTGATAAAGTCCAGCTATCAACATGATCGCCATTCAGATGAATGGGTTTCATTTAATGATGGATTGCTTTTCGAAATGTGCCGTCAAGCGTTTGTCAAGTGCATGCTTGACTGCTCTTTCGTTGTTGCAGCAAAGACTGGAAATGCAGTCCATGTGTTCACAATTCTGATGCATCAGGTGCAATTCGCAGCAAGCCGATGACTTTTTCGCATGTGAAGCTTCATAACATGACCTCGCGTTTTGGCCTTCGTCATGAGCGGGAAATACCAGCCACATATACCATATTATCCCAGAAAGATCCACTTCGTCATCGATAAATCATGAATAATTTTCCAATACTGGAGCGGAAACAAATCGAATATTTTTTGACGCTTTTTAGCTCAATGAATTAATGCCGAGAACAAACTTTTTTCATGACGTGGCACTCACTCCAGCGCATTACACTCTCCCGAAGTTAGTGGATAAACAGCTGGAAGTTCATACTCAATGATGGGTCTGATGTACGTGCCATATAATATCTTGAACAAGTCAGATTTCATAACGGAAAATGATCTATGAATTGCCCACAGAAAATGGTTTGTATCGGCAATATTCGTCGAATCAGCTTTTGTTTTCAATGAGTCGGTCACTATAACTTCAGGGTATTTCTCGTCAGCTATTAGTTTGCGGGTACTGCTTTTGACATATTATGATGTACCTCACATGGAAATTGCTTCCTACGCTTCTATCGAGAAAAAAAAGAGTTGTGTGATGTTCAAGTTATATTTCAATTTGCACATGCCTGGTAGTGGCTAAAAGCTACTCATATGTTCGCAATTCTTTTGAATTTCATTTGTTGAGCAACAGCATCGTGATTATGGATATCCAGGGGGCTGTATCACGTGCCTTCGCTTCGGATTAATTTGAAAAGAATGTTGACGTTTCTTTTCACCCAAATGATAAATTATCAGTATCAAATATCAGTGTCAACGTGCGATGATTGACCAAGTCGAAATGGGAAGCAAGATATTTTCGGGGGTAGGCATTTAAACACTCTATTGCCATGATTATTTTGTAGAAAGCACGGGCTCGTTGACCCATGTACGGAGGATGGAATAAATCAGATCAATAAAATATGAGTGTTTAGAATGTTGCGTGTGAATTGAAAGAAAAGAATTGTAGCAATTTCTAATTTCACTTTCTTTTCAAATTAATTTTCAGGTCCGTTGATGCTTTTTCTAATCACTATATTACACAGTATACATTTCAGCACGCTAACAGTTTTTGCTTTGTTCACTGATGCTGCATTGTTATTTGGCTGTGAAACAACGTTTTACGGCAAAAATGACGTGTCGCTGCATTTTTCAGCATCGCGATTCATCGTTCTTCATCAACCGGACGCGCCACATTTCGGAGTTCGAAATAATTTTGTTTGTGAATATTTGCATTAAAACATAACATTTTTACTCACAGTGAGTTCGTTCTTTTGTCCGATTTTACTGTAACAATTTTCTGTTATATTTTCGTACTTATCCACATCATATTAGCTGAGCCCGTTTCCACTTATCGCTTAGAACTCCCATATTTTTGGCTTCTTTGACAGAATGTAGTATAACTCACTGACATATCCGATTCAGAATCGAACGTTATCTGCCAGAACACTCCAGCATTTAACCCCGCTAATCCGCACGTTCGTTTCATGCAGATTGAGGGCATGTTTTTATTATTATTATGTTTCGTTTTCGACGAATTACAAAGAATGATGTCATGTTTTCTTTCGTATAGTCACAATTAGCATCATACATAGCAAAATAATTACTAGACGTTCACGATCACATGCCCTCCCGTTCACCACATAAAATCCACAAGGCTGTTGTGTTTAATCGCACTATGGCTTCTGATGATGCAGGGTGAAACAAATGCTTGTCGGTGTATAACTGGGGGATCGAATACCATCACATTCATCACGTCACACGTGTTACCTCGTGGACAATAAAAAGTTAGACGATACTATTTTGCAGCAAATCTAGCTGAACTGTTTGGCCCTCTGCCTCACTGCCATTCTTGCAGCGACCGTTGACGAAGTTTTGTCGTGACACGCTGGTTGAAATATCAGATAAAATTTATGAACGCTTTGACAAAAACCAGTGTTAATTAGGTATCAGATGTGAGTCACATCTTAAAGCTTGAAGCTACCGTGGCCACATGAACAAAGGAGCTTTCATTCTTGCAGCACACTATTTTTAATATGAAACGGTCGAAACGTTCTAATTTACACATCGGAATCAATCTAGATGCAGGAGCCGTTTTCGTCTTTGCGATGGAAATTGGCTTTGCTATCACCACCATCGGTTCGACAATGTAGCGCGTAACTGGCTCTCCAGGTTGTGAACAATATAATGCTGGTACTGCCACCGAGTGCGGAAAACTAGGTGACAGTTGTTATTGTCGACGACTGCTCCTAGCATACACGCTAGTCATCTCCTGTACGTCTACGTTGCGTCAAATACACTCAACGTTCTCGTAGATACCGGCGCCGGAGTTAGTTTTATGCCACGCATTTGCAAAAAACGTAACCTACGTCCATCTGGCGTCACGCTACAAGTGGGTAGTGATTTTAAAAATCGTGACGTATGGTGAAAAATTTCTTAAAATTGATCTCAGACACAAGTGTGCATTTTCCTTCGTTTTTATGATGGCCGATGTTCAAAAAGTCTATATTCGATATACAGTTCCTGACGAAGTACAATATTAGAGTCGGTATTGCGGCTTTCAGGAAAATTGTCGGGAACAGATTACGCTATTATACGCCGTTTTTATTAATTTAGCGAAGGCATTCGATTACATTAGCAGTGAGGGTCTTTCCAGAATGCTTGATCTGATAGGCTGGCTCACAAGGCTGCTCAAACTCGTTATAACGTTCCATTCATGCATGAAGGGCTCAGGTCATCTTGACGGTTTTAGTTCACAAGCCTTCGAAATTCGCCGAGGCGTCGAACAAGGATGTGTTCTTGCTCCCACACTGTTCGGAATTCCCTTTTCTCTGCTTCTGAAATACGCTTTTAGGACGAGGACAGAAAGCATTCACCTACGCACGCGAAGTAATGGCCAGCTTCTTAACCTAAACTGTTTGAGAGCACGGAATGTGCTAATCTGTGACCTGCTGTTTGCCGACAAAGTAGCCTTTATTCCTCACTCCCAAGAGAACCACCAGTCACTAATGAATTGATGGGCATCAGTCAGCATGAGCATGACCAACGTCCTTCGTCAAGAGACCCTATCGCCTCCAATCATCACTGTAAAAACTGTCAGCTTAAACCAGTATATCATTTTATATCTTGGTTCAATCATTGCGGTAACCTTTCGATAGACACAGAGATTGATAAGCGAATTGGTTGGGCAGCCGTCATTCTGTCCCGATTAAACTCTCGTGTTTGGAATAAACGCAAGTTGAATGTAAATACAAAGGTGATGGCATACAGCGCGTGCGTACTAAATGCTTTGCTGTACGGCAGTGAAACCTGGACCATCCACGCAAGACACGAACGAAAGCTAAAGCTTTCCATCTACGAAGCATCCGTTGTATGTTGAAAATATCGTGAACGGACAGAGTGACTAATGCAGAAGTGCTTTCAAAAGCTGATCCACAGAGCATGTTCACCACACTACGACAGCGCCGCCTGCGGTGGCTTGTTCATGTCTACAAAATGGAAAATGGTCGTATTCCGGAAGGTCTACTCTATGGTATGTTGCAGTTAGAAAGTCGACCGATAAGCAAACCATACTTGCGGTACAAATACGTTTGCAAAAGAGATGGCATTGACCTCGTGAGTTAAGAAGAACTTGCTCTTGACCGCTCACTTTGGAGACATAGTGTGAAGAGTCGCTTTTTTTAATCTGGGAAGGAGCAGATACAGCTCTTGGCTGCTGAGCACAGATCACCCGCCAGTGTGCAACTGACGCCCTACAACCGAGTTCTGACTATTTTTGGCAGCGCGCTGCAGGAGAGATTGTTCCTCCTCATTCAAAAAGCTGTAGAACATGAAAATTATTGCGATTGTGATGTACATCCTTGGTCGACATCGAACGGAAGAAACCATCAATGTATAGAACACCAGTTAGAATATCTAGGTGGAGAAGATAGTGTATTTATTCTTTGGTAAATAAATGTTCAGGTGTGATTTGAATTTTTATGAAGAGGAGATCATTTTTATATATTTTGGAAGAAGATTCCACAGTTTATCATATTTAGTTGTGTTGAAATTGTTCTTTGAATCAATGCAAAAGCTTGATTATTTAATTTTTCACTGTTTTTTATGCCATGTTTGAAGTTTTCAACTTAGTTTTATATTGTCTGATGACAGTATTCAAAAGAATAAGACAAGATAAAACTTGAGTCTGCGAAGTCATTACGTATATCTATACGATTGTTTGGTGTTGTGACCGACGATGGGTTTTTAGAAAGAATGTTGTATATTTCATACGACTACGTCATCCGATTTATTTATATTGATATATATCATGTTACAGTAGTCTAGAAGAGGAATGGTTAATAATTGTTTGAATTACATTTTGCAATATGGTTGAATTATAGACATGTTGTGATGTACATAATTTGCTTGGCTGTAATAGGAATATAGCCTATCAGTTTATTGGAAGTGAGTGATGCAGAATATCGAAATCCTTAATCACGCCTGCTGTGTGTCATTTGAATAGCGTTATTAGTAAGAACAATTGAATTATTTTGTATCGTGCATCTTTTATGCATAAAATTTGATTTTGATGTTGAGAACGTCAGACCGTTATCTGCGCCCAATCTGCATGTGCTTGATTTGCTGGGAAAGTGATGATGACTTTCATGTTATCAGCGAATAATAAGAGGCTACAGTGAGAAATGACTTTATGTTTGTCATCCCTAAAAAAGAAACAGTAAAGTACTAAATACGCTGCCTTGAATTACCCCACTGGTAATAGGCGGGCTGCAAGATCTGTGGCCATTGGCTTCAACAGAGTAAGTGCGATCAGTAAGGAAAGAAGTTAGTCAGTAAAGGAGATTACCTCCCATGCAACATGATTTAAGTTTTGATAATAATAGCTCACGTGAAACAGTATCAAGAGTTTGGGCTATGTCTATGAAAACAACTAAGCATATTAAACTTTCGTAAATGAAAATAGTAATATAGTCAAGGTTTTCGAGCGGGCATGTAATGCTACGTCTTTTATTCTTGAATCCGTGTTGAGCTCCGAAGAAGAAAATTTAGGATTTTTGCTATATTTTTGCTATATTTTGCTATATTATGTGCTTAATTATCAATGAATATCAGTAATGTGCGACAGACAATGACTGAGTCTTCAGGAAAATCAACGTTTTATAGACGTACATGTTGAATACGCATTACTCGCCATAAAGTTATTAGTACGGTCACTGAGGAATGCTCGGGTTCATGACTTTTGTGATCTCAATAAAAGAATGACTCTCAACCAAGTCGATTTCAAAATTCAATGTCCACCGACGTAAAATAGTGAGAATCCAATTGATCATAAAATAGCGATTCATATACACCTGAATCCTGATATCAATTACAAAAGTGAAAACATTACAATTATAACAAATAAAATCGATGTTTGCAAATTGTCTATCAATAATAGGTCGGTGATAATTGTAGATAAAAATCAAAAGCCAAAGGAATTACTCAGTTGTAATGTTCTCACAGATTAATAGTAGTGTACAATTTCCGGTCAAACAACGAATCGGACTAAAGTAAAGACTCATAAATCCTCCATGTTTTACCTCCATTACAGTATCACATTATTTTCAGATCCACTTGCTGTGGAATAACTCCAAATCTACCGCATTTGACCATCTTCTCTGGAAGCTCTCTGGTGGTTCAGAGACGGGAAGTTGAAGTTCATTTGTACAATTCAAAATTCAGACATTAAAATATCTGATTAAATGTTTCGAAGTATTTGGCTTGTAAATTTGCAAGTTTCAAACAGTAATTTCCGAATTTTCTCTATAACGGATTTCAGCGAAGCCTAGGGTACATAGTGTCAAGTGTGATTCTAGGTCTGTATTTGCTATAAAATTTATTAGACATAAGATTTCCGAACGGGACAATCCGACTTTGAAAACGGGATTTTGCTTCCTTGATAGATCGCATGTTTTTCATTTTTGGCACAAGTACCGCATGTTCACTCTCGAATAAATTCTGTTCGAGTTTAGTTTGATCTCGCTACATTATATGGTGCAGGATATCTTACCAATATTTTGTTCATGGTTGACTTCAGTTATAGCGCAAAATAACAATGGAAACAATTCTTTGAGCATTTATTATTGCTTTTTATGATCTAGTCAAGACAGAAAGAGTTGATTTCCATTTACAATGTAAAAGGCTTTTCATTCTCCATCGTCAGCAGTATTCTTAGTAGCAGCCATGATTTTCCTGAACGAACGAAGTCAGATGGGAATTTATATTGATTCTTCTGAAACGGGATTCCATTGTGAGACCACTTTCTGGATCATAAATAGATAAATAAATAAATAAATAAATAAATAAATATTTCATTTTTGGAATTTCAAGGCATGCTAAGCATGATCGATAATTATCAAAGTTGTTTGTATACATAAAGCATAAAAATGGACAATAATTATTAACATTTTCAAGGTCATACGTGCTGATAATTTTTCGTTCCTTAAAATGGTCCAGGTAAATGATAATCAATCAGTTTTACAGAAATTCAATATATGAGCAGTTATTGTATGAAAAGAAAATCGGGTGAGGGGAAAAATGATACGAAGTATATTGAAGAACGATGGACCGGAACATCGAAGATGCGAGGAATCTCGAAGAGAGAGAATCTTCAAAAATGTTAAGTTGGAACACATTATTATTGTCGAATATATGTTCTAAATGGAGAGTGTCTTTTCGTGAGTATTCGTAGAAGATTTGGCATCCCAGTGTTGATTCGTTTGTGAACCGGAATTCTTCATATGGATGTAAAGAGGTAATCTGGAAAATAAATACTAAGGGACGGAGTAACTGTTCACTATGAAAGTTGAAAAACTGATATCACTGTTAATATCCAGCAATGCCATGATTGTATAGTTCATCTAATGAGACATCTAGGTTGAGAAGTTTCATTAATTTTTCAACTGTGAGAAATGAATTCAGATGTGATTTAAAATCACATAGTGAGGTACAAAGTCTTATGTTTTTCGGAAGAATATTCCAGAGTTTAGCGTATTTATTTAGGTAGAAGTTACTTCTCACTTTCGTACAGGATCTAGGTAATTCCACTAGGTTATCTTGATTTCTTAAATTATGTCTAGAACCTTGTCGGAAGCGAATAGACGAATTTATATCTATATTATCAGAAGATATTATTCTAAAGAACAGTATTAGGTTGTGTCTAATTCTACGGAACCATAGTGGTTCTAGCTTGAGGTGCGTACATCTTTCTCTATATGATTGATTCGAGCTATATCCGGTGATTGATTTGGTAAATGTACGTTGTACTGACTGAAACGTCAAAGTAATTGAAGAAATGTTACTTTACTTTACTTTGCTTTACTTTCTTTTTTTATAACGGGAGAGCGGTAATGCAAGTGATTTACCTATTCCCTTTAGCCTTTTGGTGGAGTATTCAAGAAACAACTCATCCTAGTTGCTGCTCAGGCAATGCTCGAAAATCGAGACAGAACGGCAAGATATAAGTTCTTCTGCAAGGCTTTTCCAAACATTTAACACCCCAAGACTGAGTAAGTATTTTGTGGAGTCTATCGACAAGATTAAGCGAGTGATCGCTGGTACCCAGCTTGTTTCTGAGGGTAATGAAGTCGTTCATTGGGACGTCGCTTAAACCCTCCATAATCATAAGGGTCTCAATCTAGTCACCACTTAAACGACGGTTCCTAATACTCAAAAGATCTAGAGAATTCATGTATGCAGTGTGAGGATTTTCTCGCTGACCCACAGGAATGCGACTTGCTAGATGCTGTACACCTTCACATCGATCGATGTCTTTTTGTAGTGAGAATATCAGGCTCAGAAACGCTATTATTAATGAAGCCAAGTTAATGCCTGTAGATTGGAAAGAATATATCAGGTTTTCTACCTGCGTGCACGTTGAGCCGAAGTGTCACAAACAATAATTGAATTCAGCCACAATTAATACTCCCAAATACCTGACATACTGTACGATGTTTATTTGAGGGAATTACCAGGAACCTGAAGAGAAATCTCATCAGCCAGTGCTGACAATGTTGGCTCTTAATGAAGTACATTGATAGGGCGGACTTGTATAGACAGGTTATGACCCGTTGAAGTTCGCGCATCTGCGTAAATCCATTTCCATTTACGCTCCATAACCACAGGACTGTAAGCGTCTGGTGAGCCAATCGAGTGCTCAAAATTTCTTTCGGTGTACTGTTGTAATAATAACTCACCGGTGTCACAATTTTTCTTTCCGACTTTGCGAAGCCACAGTTATTACTGACTGCTTGGTGTAGTTATTCGAAATTCTTCTTGAATCTTATCATTTTGTATCTGAAACGCTTTCGTCTTGTATGGATATTCGTTTTTTTTGTAGTGTGTTCTTCAGTCGAATTGATGCGGTTAATATAATTTCGAACTTCCGGACTTTTGTATTCTTCCGCGGTTATGAAGTTTGCGTGTATTGGTTCGTGTGGAAATTTTAAATAATGGATCTTCCCAAAATTGTAGCGCATTCTGTACGTCGGATTCCAGCTGTTGGACTTTCTTATATGGATTTATTCTGGATATCTTCTGTCTCCATTGGATCTTTCTTTGGACTGTTGCTCTCTTGATTTTTTTGAGTTCCTTCATTTTTTGATGTATTTTGTGTAATGTAGACTTATTCTTGGTCCATTACCTAATTGTTGTACCCAATGTAATTCAGCTGAAACGATCTCACGAGGTGCTATGTGACCTGAAGTTGTTAATCCACAGCGCACCGAGCAAGTTGAATTTAGGCGTGCGAATTTTAACATTACTTCAATGGATTCAGAACGAGGAACATACATCAAAATATTCAGTTGCATGCATTTCCATCACACACACACACCCCACGATCGGTTTCGTGCTGTTTGCACTCATCATGTAGGAATATCTATCATTCTTCGTCGATTTTCTAGTTGGAAGCGGCTTTTACTCTCAGTTGCGTGGCTGGTTCCTTTCAAACTTTACATTAATATTATGTTTGGTGATAATTCCGATAGATCCTTACCGGTAGGCAAACTTGGATTTGATGAATTTTGCAGTGCCGGAGCAGAAATTATACGGTTGACGCAGCAGAATGTCTTTGGAGACAAAGTACTAAGTGATCCCCGCAAATCCAATTTGTCATCATTGAAAATGTACGCCGTTTCATTGATTAGGGTATTTTAAAATTTGACGATAGACTGCAGCATTCTGATCTTAAAGATGAAGGCATTCATCCCGTGATAATTACAAAGAAGCTTAATCTTACTGACCCAATGATTATTAACGTTCATTTGGGCGGAGGACATTCAGTGCCAGCGTATACTCTTAGCGTCCTGTGCAGAAACGTTTGGCCGATCAATGGACTGTCATCCATAAAGCGAGCAATTGGGAAATATCTCATCAGCAAAAGGTTTGATGCCAGACCTGCAGCTCGACTGATGGCTAATCTTCCTCCAGTTCCCGTAGCCACAGCTCTCACCCGCTTGCTAAAGTTGTTTTGAACTATTTTGGACCGTTTTAAGTCAAGCGAGATCGATCCGAAGAAAGACGTTATACATGTTTGCAATCGATTGGAATATGTTTGGTACCGATCGTGTATTCATAATGCAAGGAAATTTGAGTGCAATCGGTTAGAGTGGTTTTTGGGTAAAGTTTCACTTCTGACACAGAAGCTTAGTCAGACCAAGGGTCTTGAACCACACGGCCATACGCGTAACTTATAAGAAACGGAAAACTATCTGTTCGCTCCTGATGCACCTCAAGGACAAGACACCTTTATCTAGCGTTACGAACAGCATCTACGGAATCAACTGTAAGGACTGTTCGGGTGTTTACATAGGGCAGACTTCCAGGGAAATTCGCACTAGAATCGAAGAACACCGAAAGCGTGTCCCGAGACAGCCCCGGGATGCCAGGGAATATCAATCCCTTATTCGTGATTCCGCCTTGGCGAAGCACGTTTTAGATACGGGCCACCGCGTCTATCTAGACAATGTAGCAATATTGAAACGCGGTATTGAACCGTAAAACGAACGCCTACACGCGGAGGCGGTCGAAATTGCCAAGGCAGGTCGACTGGCGGTCAATAAGGTTGATGGGGCAGAAATCTCCACAATATGGCGCTTGGTACTGATGGGAAAGTAAATAGTTTTTATTCACCTTATACCTGCTAGATAATAAGCTGTTTGTTTTTCTTCAACAATAGCCTTAGCTTCGTTAGTTATGTACATTTAAGTATGTGGGCCGCTGTCTCAACTGACCTTGACCGTGTTCATTTGTATCAGATTGACGTAGATACACACTGTGAGGAAAATCGATCACTGATCCCGTTTATTCCCACAAGACGTGACACAATGTAGGCTTACTATAGGTTGTTTGGCGATAAGGTCAAATACGTTTTGGTGGGTTGACTACTAATTAATCATGTTACCTTCCAGACTATCACCCTTGGTCTGACGAAGCTTCTGTGTCAGAAGTGTAATGTTACCCAAAAACTATTCTAACTGATTGCACTGAAATTACTTGCGTTATAAACGTTTGTTTACTTGTTAACATTGAATCTCTGTTCATATTGAAGTAACCGATTCTATGGATACGGATTCCTTTATGTTGGCACTCTTTCGCTTCATTGGTCGTCAAGGTTAAACCCCAAGTCATTTGTTCAGATATCGGATTCAAATTCATCGGTGCTGATCGAGCGCTGAGTATGTGTGGAAAACGACGGTTTATCGGTTTATCAGATAGGCTAGCTTCACATAGTATTAAATGATCTTTTAACCCTCCATACACTGGTCATCGATGAGGTGTTTGAGAACGACTGATAAGATCAATTCGCTGTGCTTTGAATGCCACATGCACACAGCAAACACCATCCAAATGAGACCTTACAAACCGCCTTGATAGAAGATGAGCGGATTCTGAACAACAGACCACTGGTTCATTTTTCTTAAGAAGACATTGACTCCTGTTCTCTACGTAACAACGACTTGTTGCTCATTAGCTCAAACGATGGAATGCGTTCTAGACAGGGGTTTGTTGACAGTTACAAGAGGAATTGAAAACAATCTCTGCACTTGGCGAATGTCTTTTTGAAGCGTTGGATGTCGAAGTATCAACCACTGCTACAGACAAGACATAAGTTGATTTATGGTAAGCGCAATTTCCGTGTTAGGGATATTGTACTAGTGAACAGTGATGAAGCTCCAAAGTGTGCTTGGCCACTAGGTATTGTAGTGGATATTCACATGAGTGAATATAATCTAGTAAAGTCTGTTGTTGTTCGTACAAAGAATGGTTTGGTCACCCGTGCTATACGGAAAATTTGTCTGCGGGAAGGAACTCAAGTAGACGAAGGCCCGGAGTGTGGCGCGGCGGCGCAAATAGGGCAAGCTAGAACTTTCTGAATTGCCAGGACGTGGTGGGTCTACGTTTGACAAAAAAATCCACGGATGTCCAGTGAGAGCAATGAAATGGGGCTTATGTGACTCGCCACCCACAAAAGTCAGTTGCGTCTGTCTTTTGCTTTTTGATTAAGCTTGGAGTAGTTGTGTCGGTAGATTGAACCAATCAGTTAGTTTAACCCACAACTGAGCTTTAGAATTTGGCGGGCGGTGTAAATGACGAAAATTTTGTGTAAAATTTCTCCCTATTTTCTTTTTAAACAATTTGATTCTTTTCATCCTACACAGTTTTTGTCTTCCATTGTATTGTGTATACATTTTGGTTATTGTCCAATCCACTTGTACATCTTTTTTATTGAACAAAGTAATATTGCTTGACATCCATTAAATACCACATCTTTTGCACATGGTATTTGGTGAAAACAGAGACAATTGTTCACCATTTAAATTGGTAATTTTTTTGAAATCAATCTGACTGAATTTTAAATTTGTTTTCATCGAAATACATAAATGTACATTGAGTAAATAAACACTCGTTCCCAGGCCGTGAATTACTAACGCTTCAATGGTTTCTTAACCGCGTTGGATGTCGGTTGACGCTGAGCCTCTTTGGTACCGATGGGTTTATTGACCAGTGGAATATTGGCATCACGAAGGATATTTCCAGATCCACCATCCTGATTAAGTTTGATTTGTTTGTGATAGTTTTCAGACGTATTATTCCGTTTAGGAGAAATTGATGAAAGATGCTGGCATGCGTGGATCTCTGTGAGCAACCGAGGTTGTCAGTAAACGTCCAGCTTCCTCATTCAAGCAGAATCTGGGTTCGAATCAATAAGCAGACAACGGATAACCGAGAAAATATGTTTTAAACCCAAATCTTGTTTTCAGTCCCCTTAAGCGTATTCACACATTTCTCCTGTGACTGGATCTGCATTTGGGTGGAAAATTTTGGTCTGGAAAAACCCTTCGGGGGATCTGTTGGATATGTTTCTGGAAAGAAAAGCTTAACGTGAAATATTCCACCTTCGTATCGTGTACCAACTGGGCCATCAGTGATAGCTTGAATGTCAGTAATATCTTGGTCGTTGGTCATTAACTTTATTCCTTCAAGTGGTTCGTTTAATAGTCCGCTGATTTCTTTTTGAATGCGTTTGATAGCATGTAGGAATACATTCTCCATCTATGCGACATGCACTGATACACGGCAGAGAACAGTATAGCATTAGCATTAATAATTAATAATTGAGCATTAGCATTAGCATTAATAATTTGTCCCACAAGAGATGCGAGACACAAAGATCATCACGCTATTTAAGAATAATGGTGACAGAGACGACGGCAACAGTTACAGAGGAAACTCTCTTCTGAATGTTGTAGGCAAATTGTTTGCTAAAGTCTTACAGATCCGGGTGCAAGTTTTAGAATTCACTCCTAATCTCAATGTGGCTTCCGCAAGGGAAGATCAACCGTTGACATGATCTTCTCCCTGAGATAACTTGCAGAAAAGTGTCAGGGACAGCGTATGCCATTATACGCTGTTTTATTGAATTAACGAAGGCATTCGACTACGTCAGCAGGGAGGGTCTTTTCAAAATGCTTGATCTGATAGGCTGCCCCCAAAAATGCTGAAGCTCGTTATTTCGTTCCACTCAGGCACGCAGGGCTCAGTCCATTTTGACTGTTTCAGATCAGAAGCCTTCTCAAATTCGCCGAAGCGTCAAACAAAGGTGTGTTCTTGCTCCCACGCTGTTCGCCATTTTCTTTTCTCTGTTTCTGAAACACGCTTTCAGGACGAAAACAGAAGGTATTTACCTACGCACGCGAATTGATGCAAGGTTTTCAACCTGAACCGGTTTAGAGCACGAACCAAGGCACAAAATGTGCTAATCCGTGACCTGTTGTTTGCCGACGATGTAGCCTTTATTGCTCACTCCCAAGAGCACCTCCAGTCCCTAATGGACTGTTTTTCGTCGGCATGCAAAGACTTTGGGCTAACAATCAGCATGAGCAACACCAAAATCCTTGGTCAAGGGACAGTATCGCCCCCCATCATAACTGTTGAAAACTGTCAGCTTGAATCAGTACATCGGTTCACATACCTTAGTTCAACCATTGCGGATAACCACTCTGTAGACACGGAGATTGATAAGCGGATTGGCAAAGCAGCTGTCATTCTGTCTCGATTGAACTCTCGCGCTTTCATAAGCTGGTCAACAGAGCATGTTCACTCTATTGCGACAGCGCCTCATGGGGTGGCTTGGTCATGTCTACATAATGAAAAATGGTCGTATTCCGAAAGATCTACTCTATGGTGAGTTGCAATTAGAAAGTCGACCATTGGGCAGAAGCACTTGCGGTACAAGACGTTTGCAAAAAAGATATGAAAGTTCTTGGAATCGACCCGGCGAGTTGGAAAGAACTTGCTCTTGACCGCTCACATTGGAGGCATTGTGTAAAGCGTCCTCTGCAAGCTGGGGAGAAGCAGATACAACTCCTGTCTGCTGAGCGCATATCACGCCGCCCGGCGTGCAACTGATGAAATACAACCGAGATCTGACTTTCGTTGCCGGCGCTGCGGGAGAGATTGTTCCTCCGAATCGGACTGTTAGTCATTCCAAAAGCTGCAGAACATGAACATTTACGCGATTGTGATGTACATTCATGGTCGACATTGACCGAAGGAGGCCAACAGACAGCACTAATAATTAAGCAGTCTATCTTCTCAGAATTAGCTGAATTAATTGCTTGTTATTTGGAACATTTGAGCACTTTTGGTTAATATCATTTGTACAACCCGGTACAGTTGAGGTTTGTCCATTGTTGTTGTCCTTTATTCATGTTAAAAGCACTGTAGTATATCTGAATCGTTGTTCTGAATTTGTCGAACTCAGAAACGGGTGGTCTACGCGTTAACCAGCGACTTCAATCAATATAGTGAGCACAAATATTTTTTAACTATTGCATACTCTCCATTATTTTGATTTTGTTGTTTATTCGTTTCGCATTTTTACTCTCAATATGGACATTACCCAACAACACTGCAGACGTCGTTCATTTATCACTTACTAAGTTTGTCGTAACAATCCCTTAACTATGGTTTGTCCAAGTAAAAGCCATTTTTCAAACTCGAAGTGCTGCTAATAAAAAACATTGTGCTGTTACGTCGTATGAAGTTTACCACACGCAGTTGCATTTAAAGTGACAGATGTCATGTATAACGGACCTGCTGTTAAGCTATACGATTTATCAAAACATCTTTGATATCTCGTATAGCTGCGTCTGAAGATAAAAACCTCCGCAATTTTCTCTGAGGCATTGAACTAGCTGACAATACGCCAACCCAGATTTTTCGCCGCAAACTCGAGTTTATGGGCACCAAGCCAATTGACGAGTTTGTTTTGGAAGAATTGTGAGAGCAATAATGACCCAGGGACGTTTGAAAGATTCTTTTGATTGTTCAAAAAGACCGAGATCTCGAAAATCTTACTGCCTTAGCTGACAGTGTGTACGAATACCATAAGCCAACAATTGCCGCTGTCTTAACGCACAATAAAGCGGTCACTTTTAAACTAGAATCGCATATAGATTCGCTAAAGTCGCGATTAGAATAACATAGCCTACAAATGCGAACTTCACGAAAGCCGCATTCCAAAACCCACACACGGACGTCGCCGACGAATACGCCATCCACGAAACCGTAATAATGCAACGTAGCTATGGTACTACTACCGCCGATTCTGCGAGCGTGCCTACCTAGTCAAGAGACCCTGTAGTTTCGCCACCAAATCTAATGAACAGGGAAACGGATTATTGAGACAGTATAAAAGATTGCACTGCCTGATAACAAAGTAAGCTAACAATTCTATGTCTCTGACACCGAAACCAAATTGCGTTTACTGGTGGACACCGGTGCGGAACACAGTGTCATCCCACCTTCAGAAACTGGACGTACGTCAGAATTGACTCTTCAGACAGCAAATGGCACTCGTAACAACACTCACGGTGAATGCCTTTATAACTTTAATTTATAATTGAGTCGCAGATTTCGCCGGAATGTTAATTATTGCTGATGTGAATTGCTCCATAATCGGTGTTCACTTCTGTCTCCCTTCGGTCTGACTGTGGAATAAACTGCGAAGCTTAGTAGACACGTCAACCGCATTACAATTCTCAATCATCACTTCTAAAGCCATTTTTGGTATCAATGCTGTCACTTCAGAAACTTTGAAATGTAGTTCTATGCTGCATAAATTTTCATCAATCATGCAACCTCCTCAAGCGACTGAAAAATTGACCAACACGGGACAACACCACATCGTACCTAGCGGATTACCAGTCTATTTTAGACCTATGCAACTTCACCCTTCTAAGCTCAACATGGCAAAAGACTTGTTTAAGCATATGATAGAGCTCGGAGTCATTTGCCATTCTTCTAGCTCCTGGTCGTCGCCACTACATGTGGGTAAAGAACTAATAATAATAATTAATTATTATTATTATTATTAATAATAATAATTTTTGTTATACCTTGTGGGACACACTTCTTCTGACAGTACTGAAGAAGCAAATAACGAAGAAGTTGTGATAACGCTGATCCACAGCGTTTGTTGAGCTGAGGTAGAATACCGTCTTCCCTGAGGTCCTTCTAGCTCGATAGCGGTCGATCGCCCTATTGATCTTATCAAGTTTAGGGGGAGTATCTAGATGTGCAATGGTTGGAAATCGCTCATCAACTTCAAGCGCATGGGTTGAAACCCAACTGTCCTAAGAGTTGCGAGTGGAGAAGTGCTCAACCCATCTTTCTATCTGCTGAGTTTTGCAGAAAATCGGGATAATAATTACAGATTTAATGGGAGCCGTTTAAAGTTTTTTGGACCAATGGCTTTCTTTTTTTCAATTCAATTCAATTTCAATGGTCTAAAAAGCATATAGCTTTACAAAAAACCGCAGAAAAATATGTCAACAACGAATAATATAACAAGCAAAAATGGGATTAGATTACTTACTGAGCAGTTCAAGAATCAATTAAAAATCCAGAGGGCAGAATTTTTTTCCGATTGGTGGGATAGCAAATGTAGATGCATGGTGTTAAGATGTATAGTTTCTTCGATTCACGGGTTTAGGGTCAAAAAGGCATCAAGGCTTCTCGCTAAAGTTTGCTGATTTAGTGAGTTTACAACATTATCTGGCAGATTGTTCCAAGTAAAACAAACTCGCACGGCAAAAAATGTCATCTGCAGTTGAGTCTCGAGTGAGAGACAGCTAGATTGAATGTGTGAGCTCTTGTATTATGCGTGCTCCGCAGATTCAATAAGCATTGTAGAGGGTGATTTTCGGTATTCAAAATATTGTCAACCAGAATCAAATCCTCTCGGAGACGACGACGTGGATAATCAAATAAATTTAGCGTATTGATTCGCTCACTGTAGGGTTTCCGGCTGAGTCCGGTGACAAGTTTGGTAGCTCGATGATATATCCATTGTAAAGTTGCAACATCATTTTTATGCCATGGCGACTATGCTTGAACTACATATTTTCATCATGGGTCTGATGTACGTATTTATAATACAGGGAATTGTCTGTTTTGAGAACCTACCGAAAATTCTCTTGAGAAGTGACAATTTCTTTGATGTTTTGCGATATATGTAGTTGCAGTTGCTCGACATCCCTAAGGTGTTGCTTAATAACACACCCAAGTCCTTTTGTTCCATGGTCCACGAAAGGCTGTGTTCCAAAAAATACTGGTACTCCACATATTCGCCAATGTTTAACATGTGACACTTTTGGAAATTGAAAAATATGCGATTTTTAGGGACCAAACGTGGAGGTTGTCCAGATCCTTCTGGAGAAGTTCGCAGTCTTCCGACTTACTTATCTTCGACCAAACTTTTATATCGTCCGCGAACAGTACGATCGTGCATTTGATGAGAGCTAGTATGTCATTAGCAAACAGCGAAGAGGATTGGTCCGAGGAAGGATACCTGAGGCACTCCAATTGTCACGGCTATCGACTTCGATAGAGCACCGTACACAGAGACTTGGACAAGCCGATCAGTCAGGTAATTTTCTAACCATGTTAACAGACTGTCAGTGATACCACAACGTTTTAGCTTCTGCAAAAGAATACTGCAGTTTACACGGTCAAATGCTTTCGACATATCGAGGTAACATACATGGATAGTATCCCCAGCATCCACTGCTCGAGTCCAGTCGTCAAGGGTAAGGAGAAGGTTAGTAAGGCAGGAGTATCCCCTTCTAAAACCGTGTTGGGCTCCCGAAAATAGCTTATTTTCCTCTAAGTATTTGCTCAGTTTGTTTGCCACGATCCTTTCGAGTACCTTGGATACGGCGGACAACAAAGTAACAGGTCTGTAATTTGCGGGCTCCGAACGCACCCCGCCTTTGAAAATCGGGGAGATTATACCAGATTTCCATTCACTCGGTATGACACTTAGCGACAACGATTCGCAGAATAACTGAGTTAGAGGTCCGCATAGAGATTGTGCACAATGCTTAAGTATATTCGGGGTAATTTTATCACAACCAGGGGATTTTCTGGGATTTAACGATAGTAGAGTTCCCAGCACCTCTTCTTTGTTGATGGTTATTGTGTCCAATGGTAGAGGATGCGTTATTTCTGGATCCATTTGTATATCCACGCTTTTCTTTGGACAAAATACCGTATCATAATACAGAACATCCGCAGTGTCAGCTGCATTTGTGGTCATTCCAGAGGGCGTCCGCAAGGCCGCAACTCCTGATTTCACTGAACACTTGTTGTTCACAAACACCATAGCATGTCCTGAAGCACCCAGTCGGAAACCGTCACTTCTTTGCACTTGAGTCTCTGATCATAATAGAGTGCCACACCTCCTCCACATGACGCACTGTCTCGGCGGAGCAGTGACATGCCAGCAATCTCTAACTCACAATCGTGGATTTCCGGGCTCAGCCAAGTTTCGGTAATGGCAATTAGCTGAGGTCGTTTAGTCTCAAACCGAGCGACAAGTTCGGCAAATTTGTTAATCAAGCATTGGGCATTGGTATAGAGGTATCCAAGAACAGTTTTGGTAAGCAAAGTTGGATGGTGTCGTGTGATGGCTAATCTGAGACAACCGTCATTGTCACGCCGACCCCGGAAGAGTCGGCACTTTTCTGTATTTTGACAAGTTGAGTAGCATATCGGTCGTTTCAGGTTGAGAGGCGCAAATCGAGTCCTCTTTGTGAACGGCTCAGTTGTTTTGAATTGCTAGGTCGAATGTCTGTATGTTCATCATCGCATTGTTTGCCTTCCTGCCTCCTCAGAAACATAGATGAAACACGATCTTCACACTCAAGTCTAGGCTTCAGTTTGCTAATTACTAATTACTAATTACCAAACCCAATCTGCTGAATAGACTATGCTATACAGTCGCATTTTTTGCTACGACATGTTTAGTCATATCTTGTCCGAATCAGCTCAAATTTTTTTCCATTCCGAGAAATCTGTGTTATATTCGAAAATGGCTTTCGAATTTTCTTATTCTTGATCTAGTCAACTGATTCACAGCAAAGTTGCCATATCAGCGAAAACGCGAAAACGTTTTCGCACCTCTAACTATTCTATCTTTTAGCTATCATTTCAAACATCGCTCCGAGCTACGCAATTTGATACCCGTTTCTGTATTCTACCTTGTCTGGTTAACGAGTTAGAGTTGTTATTGCTATTTGCTAATCAACGAAATCACGAATTTTAAAGCAGCCACAATGACCAGTCGATCAAACGCCAATCACTTAGCCGAACATATCACTTCAGGTAACTAACATTTGTAACCGCATTATAAGATCCAACATACCGACAAAAAATTGATATATCAAGTTGTGACAGCTAGGATTGTTCACCCGACAACGATACGGAACCAACTTGACCTCTGTGCCAAGAGCCGAACGCAACGATAATCACGGCCGGCCAAGCTAATTGGACGCATCTTGAGACGCGGAACTCTCCCTATTTCACGCGCATAGCCTGTAAACAACCGATGAGTCTTAAGGCGAGTAAAGTCATAACGTGTTTTCTGTATGAGTAAAATTCATGGTAAATGTGCAAGTACTTTTGCCTCTGATTCGATAGCGTTAATAAATAATGAAAGGTTCCAGGCGCCTGCTATACCTGTGTTCGTTGCCAAGCTAAATCCTTGCACGATGCCTATACTCTTGAAGCAATAATAGAAAATAGAATGAGCAGTTACGAGTTGAGCCTTCGATGTACGTAGGAAATATTGATAAATTATGTGAGTACGCATGTGATCACTGAAATAAATCATTTTATCAATTTAACGATTTAGGAACAACAACTAAAGGAATCTGAGACTAAGGCTATTGGTATGACGAAAATGAAAAATTGCAGGGTTAATCCCGTTTTGGAATCAGCCAGAAAAACGACCACGGCCGTGGGACATTCTTACATAGAATAGCTGCTACGGTCGACCTCAGCTGTGCACTCTAAACCTGCTGTACCCGACTCACAAATTCGAGCCAAAAATGCTTAAATTCTAAAACGCATGACTTTCCGATACGCAATAAGAACTCCCCATACGCACTGAGTATGATATATACGAAACTTAGCGAGTCCCAAGAAACTCTGTTTTATAGCAAACAGAAACGCGACCTCGAGAAATGGTCTCAACTTTGCCACCTAATGCATATTGAATATGTAATCTCATAGAAAGTCACTCGTCATACTCGCCACTCATCTTCAGCTCATATTAGTCAACCTCGCTTGTTAAAAGTCACACTGAAATGTGAGTCTGATATCTAGAACGTACTGCTGAATGCGTACCTACTCAAGCCAAGTCCCGACTCAAATTAATGAATATATCCAGATGTACCATGTTGGGAAATAAAAGTTAGGTTGAACGCCAGGGAAAAACGGCATCACAAAGTTTAGTTCTAATTGGCGCACCAGGAAATACTTATCGAGCATCGATTTAAGATTAGGATTAAGAGCATGATGTCAAGCAGTAGCGCGACATTGCGTCTTGTCTAGAAATTTCTAATACCGTTGTTGTGGATATTTTTTTCGAGTTACTTTTTCGCCAAAATATAAAGAAGATGAACAGACACCCCTGAAGATTACGCTTTTGACCAGCGCTATTGCCGAAATAGTAATATCGGAATGGAGGAAATGAAAACGAATTTTACCCAAGAATGGTAAACTCAGACCAACAAAACCTAATGTTATAAGTCAAACACTCCCTCATCTGGATACAGTGAATAGCAGCGTTGCCGTCCAAATGGAAGTCGATACATCAAAAACGTCATAGGTCCGGCTAAAATCGAGTCCGACCGAGCAATTTACACCGAAAACTAATTGTTGATTGAAGCTGTCGGAGACTGGGCATCGAGTATTCAGAGGGATCTGGCATTAAAATGTTTAACGCCTAATCATACACCATATTGTTCGTAACTACATGAAGCAGAATGTGTTTATACAAATGCTGCAACTTCTAACAAGTGTACTAAAACCAGTAAGACCACTACCCAAAAGAAGCAACTTTCAAGTGTTACTGGCTCAAGGAATTGAATGGCTCACGTGGGAAAATTGAAACACTACAGAGAGAAAAAACTGGAACTCGAAATGTACTAGTATTTAACTGTGTGGAGCACTTTATTATGGAATCCAAATCTCGCACACATTTTCATCTCATGTCTATCAACGATCTTATCCGAACGATGGGTCTGAAGTCTTCTAAAAAAAGATGTGAGTCCACGGTGTAGGAAGATGTAAGATGGGTAACCGCCCTCGGTCAATCCTGGTTGAATCCAAATACCAGGCGAATTGGGATGCATTCAAAACAAGGGCTGAGCATATCACTAAATCAACCTTAGATAAACTTCAGATTAATCCGGACAACCATTCATCCGGGATTTGTCAAAACTTTCTCGCTTCGAATGGGAAGAACTTAGCCATAAGAAAATTTGCTATTCGTAAGCCCGATGTAGCGCGAAATGGTGCTCTGTCACTGCCGATTATACCGGACAGCACATTGCCACGTGTCTTGCTGTCCAGACTGGAAGACGTTAATCGGTTTGCGGCAATAAAGATTAGAGTAGAGCAGATGTTTCCAGTGGCTGCTCCTCTACAATAGATGCGGTCTCGATTGTCAGAAAACTCCTCATCAGCTCAACACAAAAGGGGGCCTCACCTCTCGCTTCTGCTCTGTATAGCACGCTAAAAAACGGGCATTAGTTCAGCAACTTCTAAAATATTGTGTCCAATCGTGATGCCATCGCTTGACCTAAAAGTACACAGCGTATCACAACTCTCACGATTCAGAATGAGCGATGGAAAACGTATCCAGCACGCCGTCGTATAGGAGGTGAATTTATTGTAAATTTAAAGGTCCCTAAGGGGATTAGAGATGTTCTAATAAACGACTTCTATACCCTAATGCTTAAGCTAGGAAATTGATGGTACTCGTGTCCACTAAGTAAAACTGGCAAAGCGACAAGTTACGTCTAATGGTCGTCAGTAATTCTTCAGTTTAGGATCGTCTTCATAAAGAGGTTGTTCTTCTTCTTCTTCTGAATCGAAAGCAGAAGGGATAAAATCCCGTTTGAGCTTCATCACAGTAATAGACATGGGTGACTTCTGCTGACAAGGCAAACCCTGAGAGTAGAGGAACACCACTATATCACTCCGGGGATCAAGTCCATCCGTCTCAACAAATGCTGATCCAACGCGCTTTTGAATAGCTGTTCAGATGGTAGAGACAGGAGCCCTTTCGGTAGAGAGTTCCAAGTGTTCACCACCCGCGTGGATAGCGTGCTCGCATTACTCAGCTTCAGCCTTCTAGGCTTCTGCAACTTAAAGTCATGTCCACGAGTCCTCGACTCACATACTAATCGGAAGTACTGGAGGAACTCGTCTCCATATTGACCGAGAAGAATACGGCGTGTCAGGAGCAGGTCATATCTTTCTCTTCGAAGCTCTAGGGGGTAGAGTTTCAGCAAGCTCCTCCTATCCTCGTACGCGAGTTGGCGCATTCCACAAACCATCTTAGTGCCCCTCCTTTGTACCCTCTCCAAGGAGTCGCATTCGCCTTTGGACTGAGGAAATGCAACAGGTAGCCCATATTCCAACAGAGGACGAATGTACACAGAGAAAAGTGTCTGGAACATTTGCGGGGTAATGGACGCAAAGGAACGCCGAATCGCCCAGAGCATCCTGGTAGCGCTGCCTATTCTCCGACAAGTGTCAGCCTTCGACTTCAAGGAATCCATAACCAGAATCCCTAAGTCTTTTTCGACCGTCACCGCTCTAATAGGCTTACCTCCAATAAAGTATTCACCACCAGTGTCATCGGAGTTTATGCGCATGACCACTGTCTTGTCCTCATTGATAGGCAGTGACCAGCGATGTGTCCAACTGACTAAGTCATCAACTGCTTGTTGCAGTTGCTTGTGGCCATCGCAGGAACTGACAGAGGCCCACAGTTTCAGATCATCCGCGAATAAAAGACAATCGATCGCTACCGCGTCCGGAATATCATTCACGAAAACTTTGAATAGCAATGGGCCAAGGACAGATCCCTGCGGCACTCCGGAGCCTGCTATCATCTCTGAAGACAAAACTCCATTCACCTCGACACGGTTTGACCGCCCTGAGATGAATGCCTCGATCCATTTAAGTAGACAACCCTGAATACCCAAACCCTCCAGCTTGACGAGCAATCGGCGGTGGGGCACGCGGTCAAACGCCTTACTAAAGTCGATAAAAATGACATCGACCTCTTGACCAGAATCAGTCAAAGCACACCAACTTTCTCGCGCCAGGAGCAGATTACTTACGCATGAGCGATTTTTGGTGAATCCATGTTGTTGTGGACACCAACGCCCACACTCCAAAAGAAAGTGCTCTAATTTCCTTTTGATCAGCTTCTCTAAAATTTTACCGATCACAGAAGTCAATGTGACCGGCCTGTAATTAGCAGGACTACTGGGGTCCCCACTCTTAAACATAGGTTTAATAATACCCTGTTTCCATTCTTGTGGCAAGACCCCTAATGTTACAGATTTTGTAAACAACCTGGCCAGCGGAACGCACAACACTTCTGATAGTGCTCGTAAAACCAACGGATGAATACCGTCTGGTCCTGGCGCGGATTGTGTGTCTAACTGTTCCAACAGGTGTCTAACAGTCTCTACATCTACATCAAGATCAGACAGCACCTCACTGTTATTAAAGACAGAAGGAGGATCACTGTCTTCCAGACAGTACACGGAGGCATACTGCTTAGCCATGGCTTCAGCTTTTAAACCATCCTCCGTAATGTCTACCCCATTAGTATCTATCAAATTAGGAATATATGGCGACGCCTTTGTGCGGCGTCGAATGTATGCGAATAGCCGTTTTGGTGCACAAGTAGACTCGTCAACCAATCGCTGCTCGTACAACATACGTTTCCTGCGTTTTAATGCCGTACAAAGGTTTCTAGCTTGCCGATAATTGTCATAGTCAGTGGCGTTTTTCCGACTTCGGAATATCGACCAGAGCTTTTGACGTTGCCGCAAAAGTTTCCTTATTTCCTTATCAAACCAAGGTGGACCTTTCGCCTTACGACGACGTGTGGACAACGGAACAGCCACCTCAATAACTGTCAAAATGTTATTACGGATCACCAGCCAACAATCTTCAACATCAGCTGCTTGATCGAAAGACCAATCGAGAGATGAAGCAACATCCCGTACCCTACCCGCGTCTGCCTTCCAAAAATTCCTTCTGGGAATTGGATCTGGTACCCAGCCAGTGTTGCGTTTCCACATAAAACTTAAGGTGGCATGGTCACTGCAGCCTAATGGAGTGATTGCGATTCCTGTGTGCACCACTTTGTGCTGGAACTGTGATTAACGGAATCTCCAACATTTTAGCACTTTCCGCACCTTGGATTCCATTCCCTGGATTTTCCTGTGTGGATTACTTCGCTATCGTTGGACGTTACGGATCTTTATTTGGACATTTGCTCTCTTGGTCTTTCAGTGAGTTCTTTCCATTTTTGCCATTTTGTGTGTAGTGCTAGACTATTTTTCCTTAGTCCACTACA
>JACCGJ010000884.1:26026-39040 GCA_013407085.1 Atriophallophorus winterbourni
CATGTGAGAAAATACCCGAGCAGATAGTTGGTTAATTTACTCCAACTTTTAAACGTTTCATGTAATGTGTCATCAACTGCACTACAGTTTACCAAACGAGTTAAATAATGTGACTGCTCTCTTCAAAACGACCTTCATTTTTTGTTCGGATACGGAAGCAAGTGTTTTTACACGAACCTAGTATAGTATTTCTGTTTCTTACGTTGACCTATTCGATAGTCGACGTGCTACTTGAACACATTGAACCCCACCCAGCTTGATATTTGCAATGTTTAATGTGTCGCTACATCGAAAGTTAAACGTGAGAAACGAAGAACATATACACAGAATACATGGAAAAGTTATGCTCAAAGCAGCTCCTGTTAATTGCTACTAATTTAAAACTACTAGGGTTTGCGATTTTAAGATATAACTGAAGTGTGGCTTTATACGCCATCTCAATATACCGATTTGGAATCAAAAATTATCCACATTACCATTGAACATGTGAACCCGTTGATAACGGCATATAGGTAAAATGTCGCGCTGAACCATTGATGAACTAGCCCCCAATATCGCGAAAACGTTTGTGTTATTATGATATTTTGTATTTTTCCTGTAATCATTTAAGTAGTTTTCAATAACCGATTTTGCGTAATTATGATTGTCGCCAATGCGAAACTGTGCAGTGTTATAAACAAAGTTATACTTGAATGCCACTGTACAACGGACCACGGTGTTCAAACACAGAATCACTGGTTCCTGGTCAAGCGACGAATGTGAGCAACACATTACTTTGTGCAGTATTATAGTTTTATGCCGTGTTACATTGATTTGCCAAATGCACTGAGATGCATGCCGAAACATACTGGAGTCTCACGGCGATTTTCTTATTTTCTCATTTATGTATAGATCTGAGCAACCTGACATTATCTTAGCCCACCAGACTTTGCGGCACCTTTCCTTGATCTGGGCTTGTGATTTTATACATATGTACATAGTGCGCACAACATGATAACAAGATCCTTGATTTTGCTTTAAAATATCATTTAGAATTTAGACGTGTATGCGTGCTGCATCCTGTTCTGGGATCATTTGATTTTGGGTATCAGAATACTAAAGCCTAATCTTCACGCTTTAATCGTTAAAAATATCTGGTATGCAAACTACAACAGAAGGGGTTGTAGCAAGAGTTGAAATCAGATGCTACGTAACCGAGCGGTTTCAATTCACCTCACTGGCGACGTACAAAACCGTCAAAATTGGAACATTCACACTACGATTACACAAACAACAGCCTTGTTTATGATGATAAATTTCCGTAACCCGTAAGATGCTTCGGGAGCTATCTATACATGGTTTACTAGAATTTTGTTTACAAAATCTCGGAAAATATACCGATAATTTAACGATAAGTTGTTTTCATAACATGTAAATTAATCTGCGCTTGGCTAAACTATTTTATAAGCACACATGGGACTATCCTGAATTACTTTCGATATCATCAACCTCTGTGATAGAAGGTCCATCATAAGCTGACCTCTTATTTTACCGAAATAGTACTTATCCACGCAATAAGGAACATTGATGTAAACAAGGCTAACAAAAGACTTGTGATGATAATTAAACGTTTTTATGAGATGCAGCAGTGCTAACAGTGTGGCTCAATTATGAGTACTGGATAGGCAAATGAATTTCCTAGATAACTTATACATATTTTACTCCGTAATCATGGTGCATGGATGTGCAATCACGCAGCACTTTTGTGCTATGCAGCTAAAACCATGCTAACTTGATCTGCTGCCTGTAGTGATCTGCATGCGATAACACGCTGGAGTCTCATTGCCATTTTATTTCAATTTCTCATATCTATATAGGCCCGTGTGCAGTGTATGACTGTGCGGCATTTTGCCTGGATCAGGCTTGTGATTTCGTACATGCATGCCGTAGTCAATGCGCTTTTTTCCAAGCTTCATTTGAAACATCAAACCCTTTATCAATGTTAACTATGCGGCTAACACCGTGCTAGATTGAGTGGCCAGAGGTAGCGAGCTGCATGCTGAAACTGGCTGGAGTCTCACTACCATTTCCTGTTCTTTTTTCCTCACATCTGTCTAGGCCTGGACAACCTGACAGTATCTTAGCCCACGTGCATTCTCTGACTGGGCGGCACTTTGCCTGGATAAGGCTTGTGCTTTCATACCGTACCATAACATACCATGTACCCAGACGACAATGTCATTGCTTTCCGTTTTTTTTCTATGAGGGCATTTAACTTTCATTCACAAAAATATCGTTTCCCACTAGAAAGTAACGTTTGATAATATACAATCTTTTTTGTCGGGCACCATCGAACGCCTCACAGTCACGTTCTAATGTGATTAGTTTGACCTCTGTCGTATCCTTTTATACGCTTCGTAACCACACGCCTTTAGGCAATACTTATGTGTTCCACATTAAGGTTGACAATGACATCCGTCCAGCGTCATCTAGCATCTGCAAATTAGTACCTTTGGAAACTGCGGGGGATCAGTTGACCTGTGAAAGTTATGCCAACCCTCCCAGCAAGACAATGACATTAAATTGGCCATGTCCTCTGAAACCTCACCGAAAGCATCGGTCAAGAAAATTTGACGTAAAAGCAGTTAGGAGATAAAGGAAACAATAAATGCCCGATAATCTCGGGCACAGAAATGGTGAGAAAAATATGACCAATATGGGTTCAGTGTGAAACCAACTAGTGAGCTGAACAGAAGACTGTCATGATTGGAGTAACCTTGTTGTTGGTCTATGTCCCACCAGCTGATAGAGGCGGAAGTAGGTACGCAGTAATGCTCGTGGCATATTTACGGTATTCCAGCATCTGATGGATTCTGCGGCCTTTTATTTGCATTTGTTGTTGTCATTCCATCCATTGATTTCTAGAATTGTTGCTATTTATCCGCGAAACAACGTACCTTTCCAGAAGATTAACTAGTTAACGTATTTTTCAAGAAGTTCGTAAGGTCGACGGTGAAACTATCGAAAAATACTGTGGTTTAATTTCACGTTTTATATGCTTATAGGGTGTGTGTGTGAATGTATCTACGTGTTTCTATCCCAAGTGAAGGAGTATCGCGCGGTCTAATTGGCAGTTTGCTATTCGAAATATAATCGAAGTGACCACGGTTCAAATATTGGTTATTGTCATTGCCCAGTGGCCACGAGCATCCAGCGTGTTTCGACATATAGCTCATTTGCTGTTGTAATCGATTGTTTGTCAGGAACGAATGCATTATCTGAAGTTCGGAACTAAAAGGATGTGAATAAAAATTCTGTACAAAACCGTTTTATCGTTCATTTTTAGGCCACTATGCAGATCGCACATAATGTTCTACATAGTTTTGCAAGCTACGCGAATGCTGATTTATACAGTAAGGTTTTCCAGACCTAAAAGAAATAATTAGAATTGCAGAGGATGTGCGCACTAAAAGTGGATAACTTCATCGAATGACCATTTGATTTTTTTGGGAAGTAGCGCCAGTAAAGAAATCATTTTCTTACCAAACTTCGGTTTCGTTGTTTGCGATGTTGAGAACTTGATCACATCACTGTTGCTTGGGGCCAAATTAAACCTACAATTGTATTTTTTGATAACTGTGAGTATGTTTACTTTTATCAGGTATATTCGAGAAAACGTGGCTAATTGTCAACCTTTTGCTGGAAGATCGGCTTGAAAAAGATTATTTCTTGTCTAGTTGAGGTTGGACGGGGACGCTTTTTGGGAGAAAAATGTATATTTACACATATTGGCAACCACGCCAATGCAAAGATTGCATAAGTTCTGGTCCCACTTGAACTAAATTTAATTGAAATAATTGACGACAAAAATCTCGTTTCTATCCATCTGATTTATTCGGCATTTCATTATATTGTACGACACCATATATATATCGAGAGAGAGAAACGAATATATATGCCTCTTGCTTCTTTCTCGTTTTTCTCGCAACGGTTGCAGACTGTCATAATAATATCCTTAACTTGTTTCAGCATCTCCAACGAATTTATTGGAGCAACGCAAGAAATTGCCAATATGGAAACACAAAGACACTCTACTCGAAGCGATAAACACACATCAGCACTGCATTATAGTCAGTTCAACTGGCTCCGGAAAGACCACCCAAATTCCCCAGTTCCTCTACGAGTGCAATGATTTATCCTCCGGTATTGTAGCCATAACACAAGTTAGTTAATTAGCTTATCTCGTTCGTTTATTTCAATGGTGTTTTAGATGTCGTCACAATCTTTGTTCTACTATAACGTTAATTTGAGCAGCAGAAATGTGACACACTTCCATGTGCCTCATCACAGCGTCCCCACCTGCACGGATGTGCAATCGTGCAGCTAACATTGGTCTAAATTGATTGGTCACCGGTAGTGAGCTGCATGCTGAAACTCGCTGGAGTCTTTCTCATATCTGCCTAGGTCTGGGCAACCTTACAGTATTTTAGCCCACGTACAGTCTCTGACTGCGCGGCACTTTGCCTGGATCAGGATACATACCCCCATACTCCACCTGTTACGGAATTCATTAAATCGATTTGTTACCAGTGATTTGCTTCATTCAGAATCACGAGTCTCATCGTTGTTATCCTTCTATCATATCTGTCTAGGCCCGGGCAACTTCACAGTATTTCAGCCAGTCTATGACTGAAGCATGTTGCTTGGATTCATGATTGTGATTCACCACTATTGACTGTATTCGTGGCTTTCTTAGCTCTATCCCTGCATATGTCTTCAAATTATTTCAAGGTCCTGTGTCTTTCGAGCACCTGTACTTACTAGTTGCATTTGTATTTTCGTTCCTGTATCTGTATAGGCATGTGCAACCTCACAGTATCTTAGCCCGCGTGCAGTCTATGATTGTGCGGCACTTTGCTTGGATCAGGCTTGTGCTTTCATACATACATACATACTAGCGACATGATGTTTTCTTTTTTGCCGATGACGATTCTTATTATTACACACCTTCTAGGGTGTGACTAGTGCAATATAAAAAATTCTGTCTAAAGTTAACTGCACCGCTATGCGAGAAATTATTTTGTTTGGATGTGTTATTGACGTAATGAATCATGTACTACTATCCATAGTTGTACTAATATGAGCAGTAACTATTTTTGGCGCAGATGTGCAATCGTGCAGCATTTCTGTGCTGTGCGGCTAACATCGTGCTAAATTGATTGGCCACCGGTAGTGAGCTGCATGCTGAAACACGCTGTAGTCTCGCTATCATTTCCTGTTTTTTCTTCCTCGTATCTGTCTAGGCATGGGCAACCTGACAGTATCTCAGTCCACGTGCAGTCTTTGACTGTGCGGCACTTGGCCTGGATCAGGCTTGTGCTTTCATTCATTCATTCATTCAATATGAGCAGTTGTTACCGTTTCGCAGTTGATATGCTATCATGATTGCTAAGGCCAACTTACAATTTGATTCACGCAGCAAGCAAGCAAAGTAACAATTGTTTTGCAAAAAGGGATCTAAATATGCTCCGTTTCACGATTTGAATCGTTCACTGGGATTGTCTCTGAGGTTGAGTTCAACGATTAGGTTTATTTATCCACTCTTTTAATGCGCACGGGGCATAACCTAACTGTATCCACATAGTTTGCGCAAGCGATGAATCACATGGTACATACATCTAACAGATAGCGAGTCAAACAAGATCCCCTCTGCGCCATCTCAGCCCACGTGTACTATGACTGTGCGGAACATTTCCTGGATCAGGCATACATTCGTCCCTTTTTATATTTTGTGCTTGACCGAGATTTCTCACGTAAACGAATCAATAACTCATGCAGTTGGAAAAGAAAAGGCAGGCTTGCATACATACCATCAATTTATATTGTAATGATAAGACGTCTTTTCTCTTTGGGGTCATTTCCCAAACGCGATTTATGCTGTCGCTCACAGCCTCGCCGTGTCGCCGCCGTAAGTGTGGCCATGCGTGTTGCAGAAGAAATCGGCCAAGGCCCGGTGGGTGTTGGTCCTGTGGGCTACTGCGTACGCTTCGAGGATGTTTCCAACCCACAAACTACACGACTCCGCTACATGACCGATGGTATGCTGCTTCGTGAATCGCTCTTGGATCCGGATTTGTCCAGATATCAATATGTGATACTCGACGAAGCACACGAACGGAGTTTGAACACCGATGTGTTGTTCGGCGTTATATTGACCGCCGCACAACGAAGAGCTCGGGCCTGCGCGATGTGGAGGAATTCCCAGCCATTGACCAATGGACACAATCATCAACACCCATTGCCACTGTTGAAAGTAAGTTTGATTATAATCTTCTCATTCATGGTATACGCAGTGTGTGTTTGACGATTTCACGTTGAATTAGAAAGTTTGAGATTTATAATTCTCCAAATTAATGCGTGGAATCATTCCATTTGGGTAAACCATTTCACATGCCTCGTGCCACTGAAACAAGAACTGCGTATCGGCACAAAAGTTCAATCATGTAATATTTCTGTTTTGCCCAGGTAACGCTGTGCTAAGTTGTTTTGCATCCGATAGTGAGTTGTTTTGGATAACACAATGAAGTTTAATGGCCGTCGTTCCTTTCTTATATCTGCCTAATCCTGGGAAACCTGCCAGTACCTCATTCGACATGCATGGATGTACCTCACTGCATCTGAATCTAGCCTTGTGATTTTATGATTTATACAATTCTTCGCCTTATATTATCCTACGGTCATTTCATGTATCAGGATTTAACGCACATACAGAGATCCTAACAACGCTGTCACAATTCTATGTGAGAAAATCTTGGTGGTGCTTCAGACTTGGGACATACTATGCGGGCGATTCCAGATAGTTTGTTTTGTCTCTTAGTTGGAAATTTTTATTCCAGTCCTTAAAGCATCGGCGGTTAGAAGATAACTTAACAGTCTCATCTGACCAACGTCGCTCATTTTCTAGTTTAATTAGTCGAAGTTGATCGACATAAATCCGAGTTTGATGGTATGAAAGCACAAGCCTGATCCAGACAAAGTACCGCACAGTCAGAGACTGCACGTGGGCTAAGATACTGTCAGGTTGCCCAGGCCTAGACAGATACGAGGAAGAAGAAAGAACAGGAAATGATAGCGAGACTCCCGCCTGTTTCAGCATGCAGCTCACTACCTCTGGCAAATCAATTTAGCACGGTGTTAGCCACACAACACAAAGTACTGCACGATTGCACATCCGTGCAACGATAAGATAGATACCCGTCTTCTATTTTGTTCTGCAATTTATTTTCAGTTTTCCTCGTATCCTCTGTACTCTTCGCTGCCAATGACCGCCTCCTACTGTTTGTACTCATCATGAGATTAAGCTCCGAGTCTCAAAATCAATGGATATGCAGTCATGTTGTATTTGTAGGCTGCGCGCACAACACCATACTAACTTAATTGCCATGAATTTGGAGCTTCATGTGATAGCGAGCTGAATTCTTTCTGCTTCCATTCTTTATTTTACAGTTGCTCAACAGCAACTTGCTCTGCCGGACAACTCTTTGTTGTATGCTGCATGCATAATCTTATTCCTACTGCCACGTAATCGCTCACTTTCTTGGCATATTGTTAACTTCATTACCGAAGCATCTAGTCAAACATCTCCGTGTTCTGCCTGCTCCAACTCTTGCCAGTCATCGCCCACTAGGGGTGCTGGTATATTGTTATTCAAAAATGATTGATGAGCAGAGGGAGGGAAGCTTAGACTGGCAACCCATTCACATTATATTTCATCCCGATTTAATTGGATTTATTCAGTTGTGCAATATTGCAGCGCATCAGGCTAACTTGACGTTTGAATTGTACGATAATCGAGACCTTAGCAACCTGGCACGTAACCCATCTCCCGTGCGTTGTGCTTCTCCACAAACTTACAACCGCCTATTGTTTGGACACAGACTCAACCCCACCCAAAGTTATTCAGCCACGCTGGTAAAGAAACACTTCATCGGGCTGGTTTGTTTGCTCCTTTTGGTTGTGATTTAGTCACTTTAGTGCAAACGGCGTGTGTGTCTGTTTACCTTAGACACATAAATCTTTCTTCTACGGCGCGCTAGTTCGACCACTCTCCAGAAATATTCGTCTTGGGACACTATGTGCGGAGTGCCCGATTAGACCACCTCGGTAAGAACAGTATTGCTATACGGGAGTGAATGTTGGACATTTCGCGCAGATGTTAGGAGGCTTGAGGTCTTCAACCAACGTTGTCTGCGAATGATTGCTCACGTTCGGTGGCAACACCACGTTTGAACTTTGAGGTCAGGCGCCGCGTCTTACGGCACTAGCTTCAGGCACCCATTAACCGACGCAGTCTCCGCTGGTTGGGGCACGTCCTGCGCATGAATCCCGAACGCTTATCACGCAGAGCGCTTTATGCGTCAACTCGTACAGACAGGAAAAAAGTGGCTGATGGTCAGCCACTAACATGGAAGAGTGGCTTGAAAAAGCTCACTTCTGGTTTAGCCAGGGTTGGATGAGCGCACTTGCCTGGATGGGTGCAGGAGAAGGCGAGAGTGTGCGGCTCGACACATTGGTAACGATGGCAATGAACCGACATCAATGGAAAGAGTGCATAATCTCTATTCTTCTCTGACATTTTTCTATCGGTCATAAACTATATTGAAAAAAACAAAAAATTCAAAAAAATGACGTGTGTAAATGGACAAAAAAATTATCCACTGTTCTTTTTCCACTGTTCCCTACCCGCTTTGTACATTTCATTGTTTCTGTTGAACGGCACCATATCTGTATCAGATTGTGCATGTTTGCATGTTAGATTCTGCTTAAATTTGTGGCGCCTTTTTGTTGTCAGTTTATATCGTTGCACTGTTCAAGATTCTGTTGATCCTTTTGGTGATTATTACAATCATAGTCTGTATATTGAGAGATTCTAACGCGGTTGGATGTTTGGAGACGGGTATAGAACCTCTCAGGCTCGTAAGCTTTGTGTGGGCTACGTTAATTTCGAGTTACACATGCCTTGACATCGATTTAAGACAGCAAATCTACACCGCGTACCTAATACATCTCACAGCTGGTCACAATCGATGTGGTATGGTTAACAATCTGCAACAATCTCACCTCCGATCGACATGCATGGGCTGGCCTGATTCGAGATATCAATAAAGCCGGCTAATCCACCTGTGGAGTTAGCTACACAAACGAAAGTCAGCATGATGCGAGTTGTGCAGCGAAGAAGTGTTTACACAGCTGCTTAGGACACCAGTAACCGCAGAAACCGTGATTAACTACATATGTTTCTAATGGTGAGGTGAGAATGTTAATGCTTTTCCTTGTTTATGACTGGTATTCCGGTGATTCTTTTAGCGACCGATGTTACATAAACGTGAGATCATAAGCCTGATCCAGGCTGAACAGCACCGTCATAGACTGCACATGGGCTAAGATACTGTCAGGCTGCCTAGGCCTAGACTAGTGGGAATAAATATATTGACTTTCTATTCTATTCTATTGATTATGATCCTGAATTTTAGTGGGATTTTCGACTAGATTATGATGATTTCACGAATGAGGATGCCAATATTAAGTCTAGGATAACTGCGATTTTGTTGATGACTATTCATCTGTTCACCGCTTTCCTGGCCATATTTCAGATAATCATCATGTCCGCAACAATTGATCCAACACCATTCGTGAATTTCCTCGGTGCGCAACACACTCGGGTCGTCTATATCGAAGGCAGATCGCACCCGATCAAAATATTGGCCACCTCAAAACCAAGCGTTGATTATGTTGCCGATGCGGCTGTGGCATGTTTGCAGGTTGGTCTCCTCAACATTTGAACTCATCTAAACCGCTTGTGTTCTATTTCTGGGGTCCCTGATTGTAGCATACACAACTTTAAAGCTTATCCAATGTTTGAAAACCTGTTCAGCACTTTCATTTCTTTCTCATATTTGTCTAGGCCTGGACAACGTGACAATATCTTAGTCCACATGCAGTCCCTGACAGTGCGGCACTTCGCCTGGCTTGTGCTTTCATACATACATTAATCATTCTGCACATCTTAGTTATTTTCCTGTGCCCTAACTGGATCGAATGCAGTGTGGTTTCCCTTCTCCTATTTCCCCAGATCCACCGCTCAAAAACTTGCCCGTTGGACCGCGGGGTTCTGATTTTCCTCACGGGCGAGGACGAAATCACCCGTTGCTGCGCGCTCATACGGCAACTCGCCCGTCTTCCAAAGCAAAACGGTTTCAGCGTTTCGACGTCCACGAATAACGGATCTATCAACGATGATGATTTGATGGTGTTCCCGTTGTTTGCGTCCCTTCCACAGGGGAAGCAGATGCGAGCTTTGTCGTTCACCGGATCGGTAATGAATTTGTGTTGCCACTCCTTGTTTTGGAAGGATTGCGGTTCTTGTATCTCTTATTCTTAAACCTGGGCTGACTGGAACGTTTTTGGGGAGATATTTTCTGTGGTGGATGAGTCGACGCTTTACATCACGATATAGCATATAGATGTAAGATTGGTAGTTAGTCTAGAATACCACCGATGATGTCCTGGTTTTTTTTGGCGGTTGTTTGACAGTATTTATGTGTTTGACAAACCACTGGACTTTTATCCATGTTGCTCTGAGACATTAACTGAAACCGTTCTCCGTGGCTATGTATCTTACGTTTTGATCGGATGAGAAGTAGACAACATCACATACATCTTCATGTCGTTTCCACGGCCATTGCCCTTCAAAGCACTTGTTTTTAAGATACGGTCTTATTGTTTATCTAATTTGTTTCATTCTTATTCGTGGCTGAATTGGTCAATTTGTTCTCAAAATTCCGGGCGGAACACAGGGGATCTGCATCATTGAGATGAATCTTTAATTATCCCAGTACACAAAAAACAGCACGAAACTAATGTAGCGGCTGTTGTGGATATGTCGTGTATGGTATGTATGCATGTATGAAATCATCGGCCTGATTCAGGCAAAATACCGCACGTGAGAGACTGCTTGTGGGCTATGATAACGACAGATTGCCCTGGCACAGACAAATAATAGAAGGAAAATAGAAATTGAAATGCCTGTGGGACTCCAGCGTGTTTCCGCATGCAGCTCACTATCGGTGGCATGGTATGGTATGAAAGCACAAACCTGATCCAGGCAAAGTGCCGCACAGTCAGAGACCGCAGGTGGGCTATATTACTGTCAGGTTGTCCAGGCCTAGACAGATATGAGAAATAGAGAATAAAGATGGTAGCGAGACTCCAGCGTGTTTCAACATGCAGCTCACTACCGGCGGTCAATCAATTTAGCACGGTGTTAGCCGCACAGCACAGAATTTCTGTACGATTGCACATCCATGCATACTACCGGTGGCACATCACTTTAGCACGTGTTAGCTTTACAGCGCAGAAGTACTGTACGATTGCACACTCGATACGTGTATGGTAGCTAAGATACCGGTTTCCATCCTTTTTCGCTCACACACGAGTAGACAGTTGTCTCGAAAAAACAAGCTAGGTTTCGACTGGGCTTGGATGATGCGTAGATCAGATCTTCCTAGTGTGCCTCTGGAGGTTGGATGGAGAAGGAAATTAAGTCAAGGCGGCTAAGGCCGGACTAGCACTAGTTTCAAGTATACATGAAAAAAGAAATAATTTGAACTACCACCTGCGTGGAACGGTCTAGGCTCCATCGGTAAGGGCTCTTTTGATTTACGGGAGCAAGTGTTGAAGAAGAAGGAATCGGCTTTATTTTTGTCCATGAATTTTCAGCAATTACCATAATTTCACCAAAAATGTTAAAAAAATTGACGAACAGGTCCCGACATCAATTTGTCGACTGAACGATGTTTCTTGTCCGTCTTGGTTGATAATTTCCACACATGATCTAGTTAATGAGTAAATGTCATAACCAAACGTTTTAAGACAAAAGTCTCATCACAACTCCCGCTATCTCGTAATTCGTTCAAAATTGTGCTTCCAAAATTGGCCTCAGTTCATACGAAAAAATGATGCAGATGTGGAGAAATTCATTTTATGCACGGCTGATTTGAAGGCTAGCTCGATCAGTGGTTTAGCACGAGCAGGTTCCCAACCTTCGTTGTTTGTGCTCACACTGTATATCAAGATCACATCTGCAACGATGAGGTCAGGTGAAGCGTTCCGAGAAGCAACGGTTTAAGTCTTCAGATTGCTATTTTCACCGAGCTCTGTGATGCGTATTGACTTTGGGGAAATTGATATGCCGATGTTGGTCTTCTCATTCACGGTCTTTTGGCGCGACTATTTTCATAAAAAATAAGTCTGCCTAATTAAGATTTATGGGAATGTTAACAAGAGTTGTCTTCCCAGGTGTCTGTTAAGTCGGCTTCTCTAGTTCACCATCAGGGTGATAACACTTACCAACCCGTTGTGGGACTACGCACCGGACCCTTCCACAGAGTTTACTCCCCAAGTTTTTTCCGCTTCAGTAGGTATCCACATGACTGTAGCTTCAAAATCTGGGTTTTTCTTCCTCCAACTCGACTACACACAAGCGCTAAATCAGTTTCGTCTGGTACTGGCCAGGAATTGAACTTAGTTGTCCGAAGCTATGCGAATGTTGGATGAGAGCTTCCTTGCGTATCGTAATTCCACGGCGTTGCCTTCTTTGTTACTCGACATGCTGCTCGCTGCTGGAGACGCTAAACCAATGTATGTTTATTTTCATTATATTGTTGCAGAATTGTCGAAAGGTCATTGTGAGCACCAATTTGGCTGAGACTTCGGTGACCATCTCGGGGATCCGCTACGTGATTGATTGTGGTTTCGCTAAAGTAAAGTAAGTTTTTCGTTTGTTGCATGCAATCCGCCACAGACTATTTACCAAGAAGTTACCAGCCTTAGATATTATGTATGTTCCCGGTTCCTTGTTCAGGATTTTATCGTCGCCTCGTGAACAACTCAACAGCTGCTTTTGATAGATGTTTGTAGCGATTTTCCGCTTTCTCTATACAGAACAATATCGGTTACAACCGGTAGCTTGTTTGT
>JACCGJ010000884.1:40040-80347 GCA_013407085.1 Atriophallophorus winterbourni
CATGACAACCTTTGCCAATGGTTCCCCCCGGATTCCCACAACACTGAACCGCCATTACGCAGCGCCCATGCAATGAACACGTCTCGCAACCGCACTACTCCACACCTCCTGTGGTGATGATCAGTTCGGTCCATTTTTGCCAGTCATTTGCCAGAATGTGGACTAATGTCTATGCTTCGAGTGCTCTGATCATTTATCGTTCTATTCTTCACAGCCTGCAATTAGTTTGACCGTCATCCTGCTCCATTTGTGGCACATATCTTGATATGTTGTGTTCATTGGTATCTTAATTAATCGCAAAGCGGATGTAGCGTTTGCTAACCTTGACCATTTGGGGCGTCCACGCGATGTTTCACGCCATACTAAAAGGGAGAGTGTACAACACAGTGGTGCGTGCTACACTACTTTATGGCTGCGAAACCTGGTCTATACGAGCGGAAGATGTCCGTCGGCTTTCTGTTTTTAATACCCGTTGCCTGCGTAGAATTGTTCGCATTCGGTGGCAGCATCGTGTTACAAATATAGATGTCTGCAAGCGGGAATTAGAACCAAGCGGCCACGGACTAAGAGAAATGCTGATGCTTGCTCGTTTTCGATGGTTGGGGCATGTTTAAGAATGCCTCCTCACCGTTTACCGTACCGCGCCTTATTCGCATAGCCAGGCAGAAGCTGAGAGAAACGACCGGGTGGCCAGTCCATGACGTGGCGCGTTGGGCTGAAGAAACTCACCATATCGTTAGGCTCATTTTGGCGTATTCGTTTGCCTTGATAGGGTCCAAAAGCTCCACTTAATAATTGGCTGCAAACCGAAGTCCATGGCTTTATTTTATTTTATTATGTGTCCTAATCTTTTATCCGGTATATTAAATTTGATGAACAAAAAACACAATCGCATGTATTGAAACCAAAAAAACAAGTTGCATTTGCGCATTTTCTTTTGCATATTCTGCTTGCCTGCTTTCCCTTTTTCACGCGCTTGCTTATCTGCTTTTCCTGCTTTATATGCTTGTCACTTTGTCTGCCTCCAGACTTGTGCATCCTCATGATAATGATGATGAATGAGTGTTCTTACGGCAATGCATAGTATAATCCACGTTAACGTGAATGAAACCAAATCGACACTGAGACGAAACTGCCTTCACCCCCTTTAGGCTGTTGACAATTAATACAACACGCCGTTAACCATACAAGACTATACTTATGCACGGATGTGCAATCGTCCAGCATTTATGTGCTGTACGGCTAACATCGTGCTAAATTAATTGGCCACTGGTAGTGAGCTGCATGCTGAAACAGGTTAGAGTCTCGCTACCATTTCCTGTTTTTTTGTTCATATCTGTTTAGGCCGGGGCAACATGACAGTATCTTAGCCCACGTGCAGTCTCTGACTGTGCGGCACTTTGCTTGGTTCAGGCTTGTGCTTTCATACCATACCATACTTATGTGTAATTACACATTCACGCAAGCGATCACTTTCGTGGCTTCGTCGGTCTCCCGCAGAACAAGCGCATTGATCTTCCAGATTCAGGTTGTTTGTTATTCATGTTTGTGTATTTCGCTTGCTGTTTTTGTTTATCTGCTTCATGATGTTATGCACGTTGTTTTGCTCCAGACCTATGCCTCATGATAATGCTCGTCTGCGTTGAACCAAATTTCTAGCCCCCGACCAAATGCGTTGAACTATTGCGGAATCTCAGCTTGTATCGATTGATGTGTGGTCTTGCGTTTAATCAACGGCGTGTAAGCTAGTATTCTCTCGTATTGTCCTAGTATGTACATAGGCTTCTGAAACAAACGTTGCTATGAGACTTGCGGCTAATTATTGGTTGTGATCTTTTATCACCTGTGACAATTAATGCCGGAATCCGCATTGCCCAAGAGAAAATCCATTAGATTGTGATGTAGCGCATCCCTAAATGCATTCACTGCCGATGTAGCCATCCAAGCTAGCATCGTAACCGCAATATATCCCCAAGCACCTTGGCTTCTATTCTTTTACCCGCACGGATTTACAATCCTGCTTCGCATGGATGTTCAATCCTGCAACATTGCTATGCTGTGCGGCTAACATCGTGCTAAATTGATTGGCCAGAGGTAGTGAGCTGCATGCGAATGCACGCTGGAGTCCCACTACCATTTCTATTTCCCCCATCATATATGTCTAGGCCTTGGCAACCTGACAGTATCTCAGTCCACGTGCAGTCTCCGACTGTGCGGCACCTCGCCTGGATCAGGCTTGTGCTTTCATACCATACCTTTTACCCTCAGATACTGGGATTCCTCCACCGGTTTGGAGACATTTCGTGTGCAGCGCATCTCCAAGAGTCAGGCTTGGCAACGTGCGGGACGTGCAGGTCGTGAATCATCTGGCGTGTGCTTGCGACTGTTCACCGATGAAGAATACACCCGCATGCCACTGCATCCTCAACCCGAACTCCTTCGTGCCCCATTGGCAGGTGTTATTCTGAATTTGGTCTCCATGCGAAATCAGGTAGGTGCTTGCAACTGTTTTTGAGACAACCAATGGGTTCTTATAATTGATTGGAATATGCTTGGGACCGATCATAATGGGAGGAAATTTGTATGCAATCGGTTAGTGGTAGATTTGCCGGTACGGGTGTAGACGACCAAAGTCGGTCGATACTGGCTCACATATGTAAAAGTGCATAACTTACAAGGTTAAGGATAATTTTTAGAAGAATCTAATACATTTTACAGTATTAAATGAATATTGGCTAACTTACTATGGCATCAGTGCTGAGCGCCAGATTGTGGTGATCTCGCCACGACCATCTTATTGCCCGCAAATCGATCTGTCTTAGCAATTTAGACCCCCTCCACATTTAAGCGTTCGCCTTAGGGTTTTATATCGAGTCTCAACACTTCTCCATTGACTAAATCAACGTATCTACAACGTGATCCGCTAAACATGATTCTATTTCCCCCTCATATCTGTCTAGGTTTGGGCAACTTGACAGTATCTTAGCCCACGTGCAGTCTCTGACTGTGCGGCACTTCGCCTGGATCAGTCTCTTGCTTTCATACCATACGAAGAAGAGGCTGATAAGCCCTCAGATCTCGGGGTTGCCTTTCGGTGTACTTTGATTGTACTATGAGGCTCCCTGGAAGTCTGCCCCAGGGCAGACACCAGGGCAATCCTTACATATCATTCTGTAGATGCTCTCTGTGTACTGCAGGCGGTCAGTTTAATTTGAAGATTTGACTGTTCTATGTTTTTAATGATCTGTACCTCTTATTGATCAATTAATTCAGTGTCACAGTTACCTTTAGTAACTTGGAGCAATCATGTTTTACATACAACTTTGAAGTTCACGTTAGTAGTACTTCATTGCTAATAGTGCTGTATTGAGTTTTCTGGATGTCACATAGTTGCTGACAAAACGCTAATTCATGCTTGTTCTGCTGCTCTGCGGCACTTTTACCCTGCCGCGTTGACATAGGCTGCTAATAGTACTGTTTTCATTATTCTAATGTCAACGATTATCATACCGACAAGCAGCTTTTCAGGCGAAAGTGCCCATAGTTTGTACTCTCATAGAATCTCTCGCTATTTCTGGGCTTGTAAACTTTAGGTATTAGCCCGCCACAAAATCGCCCTTCATTGGTTTCATGGCGCTGTTCAACCTTTGCCGAAATGATTTACAATGCCAGCTTCCTTGTGCACTCATGTTGGCGTATTTAATAGCCATGTTTTAATGCTCTCTGTGTGACCGCATTCCCAAATTATCGTCTGCCCAGCTCCCACAAAAGTTTCCTTGGCTTTCCCGTCCGAGTGAAGCATCCCTGACTGCTGGAGTAGAATTACTTGAACGTTTGTGCGCGGTTGAGCCCGCGGAACCTGTGGGAAAACTCGAAGGAATCTCCGATGTTGCCTGCAATGGAAAACCACAGAACGGTCAGATTCTTCGGCCGATACAGGTATTGCATTTTGTGTGTTGTTAATCTGGCTTTTGGCGTGCGCTTCCTGGTGAAAATGCGGATATTGGAGGCTAATATGAATGCGGTGCTTGTGTGCACTACTTCTGTTCTGCACGAGTAAATACATGACAGCTTCACTGTTTTGTGAAGTGTGCTACAACCCCACTTTGCGAATATAAAAGCAGCCTGTTTTGTAGTTTCACTGCATGCGATTTTGTATTTTTTCCGAAATATAATACAATACAATGTTGACCGGTTGACCGGCCACTAATCTCCCGTCTGGGTAGTGTTAGTGTGTTATTCTTTTCTCCTTTTTGATCGTGGTTTCTTTTCGATTCATGAACTCCCAGAAGAATGTATTATTTCCTTTCGCTTGGGTCTATCGAACCATGTGCAGCTCTTCTGTGCTTTACGCCTAACATCGTGCTAAATTGATTGGCCACTGGTAGTGAGCTGCACGCTGAAACACGGTGGAGTCTCACTACCATTTCTATTCTAATTTCACTCATATCTGTCTAGGCCTGGACAACCTGACAGTATCTTAGCCCACGTGTAGTCTGTGACTGTGCGGCACTTTGCCTGGATCAGACTTGTGCTTTCATTCATTCATTCATTCATTCATCGAACCCACCCTACCTAACTGCCATGCATTTACAACGAAAAAGGAAAAGAGATGGTTCCGAATGCTTTAAAGAATAAAACTGGTTCGAGCTGAGTTGCAGTGCACCTTGATTAAATTGTGTTCCTGTTAACTTTTTATACACGAAAGTGTCCTGAACTGCACTTGAACAGCACTCATTCAGTTGACCCTAATATTCTCCCGTTTGAAATTAGACTTACAGCCTTGTGTGAGCTGCGATGACTTTGAATAGTACACTTTTGTTGTCTGTTAATCGACGAATTGAACATATTCCAGATAGGCATTACGGGATACCCGTATCACAACTATCGTCAAAATCTTTATCACGAATTCTGCGTCTGAATTCAGAAACCAATCTGCTATCCAATCTTGCCTTTTATTAACCACATTCAAATGTTTGATCATATAGTCTATTAACCAGCTTCCGTTGTCCAGACTCGGTGTATTGTGATGTGTTTGCTCGCATAATTAGTTTCTACAGCTTTTATTCCGTTTTCGGAATGTGACTTCAGAGTATCACTTCATTTCTCTACGTGAATTCGCCGTATCAACGCACTGGTGTATGGATATTCAAACTTGCGCAGTACTTCTACACTGTGCAGCTAACACCGCGATAAACTGATTTGCCACCGAAAGACGCTGGAGTCTCATTTCCACTTCTATGTTCTTCCTCATATCTGTCTAGACTCCGGCAACCTGACAGGAGATCAGCTCACGTGCTATCGCTGGCTGTGCGGCACTTTGCCTGAGTCAGACTTATGCTTTCATACATACATGTCTTCGTGAGCTGAGCACTATGATTGCTTTTTTTATTTTTCACTATTCTCGTGTCACAATGAACTAATACTGTCAGAATGGTGGACAAGCGACTAATAAAGGTGGCTATCTTCCTCACCATGGAGCACAGGTCTGGAGCCAGACAAAGTGCCACGCAACATAAAGGAGATTGATAGAAAGCGGGCAAGCGGAATATGCCATTGTGCAAAAAGCAGTTTGCTTTTTGTAGTTTCACTGCATGCGATTTTTCGTTGTGTTTAATAATAACTTATGATACATTGGATGAAAAATTATGAAACATTGGCGACACTGACCTCGGGTTACAGCCATATCGCGTAAAGTTACCAATTAACTATAAGGGCGCTCTTTTGAACCCGACTTAGGCAAACGAATATTTCGTACTAAGTTTAATTCTAGGTGACTTTCTTTATCTCAGCGGCCATGACATGGACCGATAATCATTTATTGGGCTGTTCGAATAAGGCACTGCACGGCAAATGTCATGTTTACTGTTGATAATCCGAAACGGCAGGTTTCCTTTCATTATTCTTTTATTGTTGGTTCTCCACTAGTATGGTATGGTATGAAAGGCACAAGCCTGATCCAGGCAAAGTGCCGCACAGTCAGAGACTGCACATGGCCTAAGATACTGTCAGGTTGTCCAGGCCAAGACAGATGTGAGGAAAAAAAGAACAGGAAATGGTAGTGAGACTCCAGCCAGTTTCAGCATGCAGCTCACTACCTCTGGCCAATCAATCTAGCACGGTGTTAGCCGCATAGTTAACATTGATAAAGGGTTTGATGTTTCAAATGAAGCTTGGAAAAAAGCGCATTGACTACGGCCTGCATGTACGAAATCACAAGCCTGATCCAGGCAAAATGCCGCACAGTCATACACTGCACACGGGCCTATATAGATATGAGAAATTGAAATGAGGGGGAAGGAAATAGAAATGGTATTGAGACTCCACTAGTAAGCAGTGCGCAACACGCCTAAACACTTTTGTTTCGGCTCTCAAACGCTTTCCTTCGATTTGGATTGCTGTTTTGTTCTCATTCGCGGGCTACTTCGTCGTAAATTTCATCGCCCAGGCGCTTTTTTCCCCGACAGTGAAAGAAACCGTTAGTCGATAATGGGCAGAGGTCTTTCGAATAGCATGCTAAGTCCTCGATATAATTTTACGGCTCTGAATGCATTTATGTATGTGTGAAATTACACGTCCGGGTCTAGATGCTGAATAATTCGATACTGGGGGTAGGTTAAGATATTCTCAGGTTGCCCTGGCCTGGGCAGAAGAATGACACTGAGACTCCAGCGTGTTTCTGCATGCGGCCAGTACTTTTGGCTACACTGTACCTTTATTGATATTCCTAATTATTAAATATGCTATATAAGTCATAACTCGAGAAACTGCGTGCTACAAGCTACATTATAGTTCTCCCGCTGTTCTCTTTAACTTTGTACGTCCATTCAAAGATTGTGTGTGTGTTTACCAGTAGACTTTTCTCTTTGTCTCTTGTGCGTTGAAGCTCACCCGCCTGGGCTCGCTCATGAGCGCCTTTCCGCTGGAACCACGGTTCTCACGCACGCTCATCTCTGCAGCGCATCTGGGTTGCCTGATCGAAGTGCTGAGTGTAATCAGCATGCTCTACGTCAGTCCTGTCTTCTATTTCCCGTCCGATCAACGCGAGAAGTTTGAGGAGGTAAAATTGTGATTGTGTCAACTAATCTGTATTTGCATTAAACACACACTTCGTGCTATTTGCATTCATCGGGATCTGCGTGTCTTGGCTGTATGATTGTATGATTAGTTTAACCAATTTTCTCCCATTTTTATCGGTAATGTCTGTGGTATGCGGGTCATCCGTTGCCACGTAAGCGGATTCTTGGTCACATGAAATTGTCAGAATATCTACAGGTGCAATTGAACGAAACAGCAGGGCGAGGCCAGATGGTGGTTAAGCGGTGAACGAAATGACACATAATCTCGCATGAAAACATTCTGTTTGGCTAGATAAAATTGCCAGTGGGAATATTTGTTAGCATCAATTTGTTCGAACCCTAGTAACCCTAAATCACGTTTCGTAAGCGATTGCATGATATCCACAGTCCCCCCATATCTGTCTAGGCCTAGGTAACCTGGCAGTATATTAGCCCACGAGCAGTCTCTGACTGTGCGGCACTTTGCCTGGATCAGTCTTGTGCTTTCATACCATCATACCATAGTCCTAATTACTTTGGTATCAGTCTCCATTTGTCAGCTCCGACTGCTCCATTTGATTGTATAGCCCTGTTCAATACCCATCGGTGAAGAGCCTCGACCCAATGCAGTCTGCCACACTAAAGAGGAATGGTATTATAATTGATCAGAATTAGTTTGATAAATAGTGAAATCTGCGACTACACGGTCACCGAAGAATAGGATTCATCCGAAGAGAACCTAGAATCGAAATGTGTCGTCCGTTCGTTCCTGGTGAGACGATTTTCTTCTTTAGTTTCGCTGTTCTCGTGTTCATCCTGTGTTCATCATATTGTTCCATGATGCTTCTTGGGCATGGATGTGCCATCGTGCAGCACTTCTCTACTGCGGAGGTAACACCCTGATAGAATGAGTTGCCATAAGTACTGAGCTGCTTGTAGAAACTCGCTCGAGTCTCACTGACATTTTATCACTTTATATCATATCTGGTCTTAATAACCTGACGAATGTTAGCCCACACGCAGTCTCATACTTGGGACTCTTGAATTTCAAATTTTCCGCAACTCTCCTGGCGTCGCGAGCAGGATGGATCAACCGACTCTTGAACCATTAAATCTTCATTCTAATCCTGGAGAAATTGAAGAGTGGGTGGAACGATTCGGGCTGTGGAGCAGCATTCGGAAGGACGTCAAGCCGGAGAATAAGTCAACATTTTTCTTGACCTACGGGGGACGTGAATTATATTCGTTACTTAAGAACCTATCCTATCCAAAGGCTCCTGCATCACTGCCGTTTCAAGATTTGAAGACACTCCTACTGAAGCATGTCATGCCGGTGAATTTCAAAGCTACAGAACGAGCAAAATTCAACACACTGGTCCGAAATCCTAATACAAGCTGCCGCGAGTTCATCCTTATTCTACAGAAACAGGCTGCTAAATGCGAATTCGGTGATCTATTAGAAGATAATTTGAGGGATCGTCTCATTGCTGGTATCAACAATGTTGACCTACAAAGAAAAATGCTGATGAAACCTGACCTGACCTACGCCGAAGCCCGTGAAATCTGCGAGCAGCGAGATGATGTGACTGCTGCGACAACCGAACAAGGTGCAGTGTTCTTTCAGAAAAGTTCACTCAGATCCAATCAGCCAAGACACCGGCACCATGCCAACAAGACAAGTGAAAACCAAGCCCGAGACAAGACCGTAAAGCCGATAAATAAGTGCATGTCGTGTGGTGATCTCCACTTGCGGTCAACTTGTCGATTCCGCAATGCCGTGTGCCATGGATGCGGTAAGAGCGGACATATAAAGAAGGTTTGTCGGAGTAAACAATGCAACCTGACCCAACAGAATCCAGTGGTCAATCAGGAGGATGACGGTTTACCTTATGTTCTGCAACTGAAGAGTCCAGCACAACAATTCATTTACAAATCCTTGCAGTTCGATTCAAGTGAAAGTGCTAAATTGATTGTCGATACCGGTAGCAGTGAATCAGTCTTTCCCGCCGAAATCTTGAACCGGGTGGCCCCAGAGGCGCATGTGCAACCGACCAACGTTAAACTTCGTGGCGTTACCGGACACAATTTGCCACTGACAGGTGAAACCATTTTATTTGTGAAACAAGACAAGGAGATTTCAATTCCAGTCCGATTCTTGGTATATAGAAGCAGTCCAGCAATCCTCGGTCTGAAAGCCCTGCGAGCACTCAAGCATCCTGTAACGCTGAATGTTGTGCCCGTTGAGGATTCAGGAGAACAAATTCAGTCCTCCCTACGAAAATTGGTCGTCCAATGTTCAACGAACACTGGTGGCATGAAGGTAGAGCCAGCAACACTGGAAGTTGAAGGTGATCCGATATTCCTGAAACGTAGAATTTTGCCTTATGGTGTGAGAGACGGCGTCTTCAATACCCTGAAGAAGTTGGAAAGCACTGGTATCATTTCTCCAGTTGGTTCGTCAGCATGGGCAACACCTATTGTTGTAGCGGTGAAAATCGGTGGAATGCGAGTGATAACGATAACAGGAAATCGATAAATCAATATGGCGTTTTCGGCAATCGAAACTTGACATCCTGTTGGAGGAGAGGTCAGCCAACCAGCGCAGCTTGCATCGTGGTGGGTATGAATTTGCGGAACCACACACACAACCTTCCTCCCGCGAAATTGTTGCGTTGTTCCGATTCCGCCAACCGCGCAAACCTTCCAAGAAGCAGTTTGACTCCTGAAGGTTGCATCACACTTGGGTTTCTGGTTGAGGCGTTGTGATCCTGATTGAATTTGTGGTGGTGCTCTCCGCAAATCCTACCACCACGATGCAAGCATGGCTTGGTTTGGGCTGACCGCTCCTCCAAAGGATTGGTCAAGTTCGATTGACCGATAACGCCATATTGATTTTATCGATTCCGTTATCCGTTATCACTACGCAATTCCACGATTTCTGTTCGATAACTCAGGTGAACAATATTCAGCTTTGAATACGATTTTTAGTACATAATCAATCACCCGTTAAACACAATTACATTCTGGTGCCGTGCCGGTGACTTTCTTCTCAATTCGACGTCTGTTGGGAATTCGCAGTTCATTCAATTCCATTACATCGCCTACACGGACCCCGCATCAGTTCCTCCGTGACACTTTAAGGATAACGAAAGCTCTTGATGTTCTCGAGTACTTTTGTATCAACAATGATGGCTTCGCAATCTTGCGGATTCGAAATTGTACCGTTTTTGTTGGCAAATCACTGAGGGCTACCGCCATTGGAATTCGTGTTCCTCTCCCCCGAGAAGTGTTGTATTGAGCGGCCACATAAACTGACCGGACTGTTCACTCCTTATGTAAAACACGACGAAATCTGCATGCAGCGTAGACTAGTACACTTGATTTTGCACAGACTTGTCATATTGCGACAGTTCGGGCTGTGTTACTGTATGGGTGCGAAACCTGGACTCTATGTAAAGAACACATCCAGCGTCTCCAAGTATTTGACAACCGATGTCTCCGCTACATTCTAGAAGTTAGCTGTTACAATCGCATACGCACCGATGCTCTCCGAAATAACTTGTTCGATAGTAATGTTGATATAGAGAAGCAAATCAACCTGCATAGGTTACGCTGGTTGGGTCACGTTTTACGGATGCCGGACCACCGACTTCCGAAACAGATTCTTTTTGCGACACCACATCCAGATTGGTGTAAATCTCTGGGTGGCCAAACCGTAACATGGCATAAGCAGTTAAAAACCCTTACTAGCAACCTTTCCAAAGTCGGCGCAGCGCGTCTTCCAGGCTGGTGTCCCCGCGATCAGATATCGCAATGGCTAGTTACGCTTCAGGATATGTCCAGAAACCGTGTTCAATGGCGGTCTTGCACTAAGCATCTTCTTGGAGTGTTTGCTTAACCTTGTATGTTGTCAAGTGGAGTGACTAGAAAAGCTTGTTATGATGCATGGCAGTGAAAGCCGCAAGGAAGCTGCCATGCTGATGTCGCTCTTTTCGTTCACGAAACTTGTTTGAATGCATGTTCCATTCGAGGTGTAGGCACCTCTAACCCGTTTGTTTGTGCTTACTCTTCTATAGAATCCGTAGCTATTTAAGTCCCACCCTTCCCCATCTGTTAGGATTTTACTTTTTCATGGTTGTGTGGCAGTTAAGCATTCGGTTCGCGCTACCGGTGTAATGCTGTCTGTGATGATGATAATGATTGTGGTACGCTTGCCATCTAGTTGATTACAACTGAATCCAAGTAATGTTACTCGTCTTCACAGTGTCATTTACTTCTTCTCTAAACGTCTTCATTTACCCGCACACAGATCCAGCAACGCTTTCGTCATCCCGAGGGTGATTTGATCAGCTTGCTACAAGTCTACCGCGCTTATGTACAAACCACCAAACCCGCGCGTCGATCCCAGTCCGAGGCCAACCTCTCGCGTCCGGCGTGGTGTCGTGCGCATTGTCTTAATCGGTCTCGTCTGGACACGGCCATTCGTGTGCGGGCCCAATTGAAACAAATCTGCAAAGGCGCTGGTCTCGGCCCCTGCTTGCACTCGTGTGGCACGGACTGGTCCCGGGTTATCCGAGCATTTGTTGTCTCGGGGTTTCAGGATCAGGTAATGTGCTTTCGCTGTTTCGCTGTTTTTCCCTCGAAGCACCGAGGAGGAGCTCGCTTAATCTTCGGTGGGTTTATAAACACATTCCACCCGATTGGTTCAAGCGACCACTTTCCTGTTTGTCTCTGTTTCGGAAGCTATGGGAACGAGGTTCTAACGATCTTAAGGCAGCATCCTTTTACTTTACTTTACTTTTGTGCGACTATCTCCTCCTGGAGGATGAGTCGGCTTCAATGAAGGTTCTTGGGGATTTGAGTACAAAGCGGCGTCCCCAGCACCACTCGGCCGGGTTTGTTGGAGTCGCTCTCTAGCCTTTGCACAACCAAGTACGACCTGCAAGGTAGCAGGGAGTTGCCAGAAAGAGGTGGTCTACCAGACTCTGTCCCAGGGTTTTCCTCAGAGTTTTCTCCCGAAGCCTTTCCCGCGATCGGGTATCCCGCAAGGCAGCGGAGGTTTAAAATCAGGGTTTTCTTTCCCTTAGATGAAATGCCCTCTCAGGCTGACGAGCCCTATCTGCCCGAAGCAAACTGGTTTTCAGGCGCCAGTCACTCGCCTTCGCCCCATCTCCTCTGGGTAGAAGCAGTTCCGCCGGGCTCGGGGAGCCACTCGTGCAGGCCAGAAGCTGGACTTGGTTGTCGGAGGCTATTTGAGACGCGTCCCATATGGGAGAATTTTATAAACAGTGGGAGCTTATCCCCAATGCCACCCCCGGCTATGACAACCTTTGGAACCCTTTTACACGAGCATGACTTCGTTTGATTGCTTTCTCTTCCTCACGAACGGAGCTCTGTAATCAAGATCGTGTTAATTTTCATACCCAACCAACATACACGGAGAACTTTTAGGCTAACCCCATTCATATGGATACAGCTTGATCATCTAGGCAACAACGCCAATCATACATTCTTGCATTGGAACGTGGTGTCTCGAGCCTGTTCGATAGAGTGACCAGTTGATTTATCGCTCACACATCAACTATTTCCGCGCTTTTCTTACCGCTACACTATCCATCTTGGTTACTGAGACGGAGAAGTGGTCTTTTTAACCTCAAGTTCGTTCCATCCACTTCTTTACTAGTCCCAGTTGTTTCAGCATGAGGCAGTATAGCCAATACACTACCACGGGGAAGATTGCTGCTTTCTACTCTTTACTTTCACGTACTCTCAGTGCAGAATGTCTGTGCTGTGCAGCTAACATCGTGCTAAATTGATTGGCCAACGGTAGTGGGCTGCATGCTGAAACACGCTGGAGTCTCACTACCATTTCTATTCCACCCTCAAATCTGTCTACGCCTGGGCAACCTGACAGTATGTTAGCCCATGAGCAGTCTCTGACTGTGCGGCACTTTGCCTGGATCAGGCTTGTGCTTTCATACCATATACCATACCCTCAGTGCCACTTAAGCACCTGACCGACTCATGCTTTATTGGGGGAAACCCTTGCCCGACGCCACCGCCGAACCTTTCATGAAAACCGTGCCGACCCAACTGAGACGTAAGGTATTTCTGGAGGACTTCGTTCTCGAATTCTACTTTTAATATTTTGTTTTTCATTTGCTACTGTTTTAATTTTATACACTGGTTCCAAGATTTTTATAGCTGGATTGATTTTTGGGGAAAATACTCTGACGGTACCCGTCTCATATAGCCTCTGACAACCATGTCCAGATCCTGGCAAGCTGGCGTGGTCCAGTGCGACTCGAAAGAACTGACAGGGGAAGAGGCATAGGCGAGTAACTGGCGCCTCGAAGCAAGTTTGCTTCGGGCAGGTAGTGCTCGCAATTTCACGAAGGCGATTTACCTAGGGGAAATAAAATCATCTGAAACCTCTACTGCCTTGTGGCTACATCCAATCACTGAGAAGGCTTCATGAGTCAACCGAAGCCCGAGTCCCGTTGTATTCAACTTTGTACTGGTAACTGCCGCGACGACATCGTTGCCAAAATGTACCTCTTTAGTTGTTCTTTTGATTCCAAAGGTGTTGTAGAGAGTGAGCACTTGCTTCAACTAGTTCTTCATATTGTACTGCTCTGCCGAACATCTTAGCGCACCAATGGAGTAAACATTCCATTCTATTTTTATGAATAACAACATCAGAAGTAGCAGATACTGGTAGAAGCCTTAGCTGGAGTAGCACATAGCTCTGCCCCTAGGGTTGCATTCGACTATGGGAAAGATAGATATGATTGAACGGCTACCGCCTGCCTCAAGCTATGCCGCCCCAAATCAATAAGGTGCCGTCTCGCCACTGTCTGCAATCCTCATTGAGTGCATGGTGATTAGACGCAAAACCGAAAAGCAGACCGTCTTTTCGCCACAGCGAAGCAGATTGCTTACAAAAGAAGATCAACTTGGAAATGAAACGCTACTGAGCATGAAATCCTCATGCGCCTAAGATGTGCATGGTCGGCATCGACTGAAAGCGGCCAACAACAACATTTGGGCTCCTAGTGTACATAAGCGCCTTATTGAATCAAGTTAAAGGCAGCGAATTTGTCAAAGAGAGGAAATTTCACCATGCGGTTTGTGTGCTTTGATGTTCAGTTTCTGGTTCAAAATTTTTACTTGGCTCTGTGATTCATTACGAACAACCGTTATCTTGCCTAATTGTACTCGATATCAGCAAGTTCCTCTGATTTTTATTCCCTAACCTCCGTTTTTCAACTGCTTGTCTAACGAATTGAACTTTCACCCCACAGGTGGTAGTTCGTGCAGATGCTGCTGTCGCTTCCAAATCTGCATCGCTTACAACACGTCAACCAGTTTACCTACGAAATGAAAGCATCATTACCTCGGATTCAACCAAATTTTTCATCCACCCCGAGTCGCAGCTGTATCTTTCATCTCTTTCCTGCCCTCCGCCCATGCTTTTCTTCATCGAGTCAGTCACCCTAGTCGGCCAAGACAATCCCGATTCGATCGTTTACATGCGTCACGTGTCTTGTGTTTCTCCCACTCTGATTGGTTCATCCGTTGATAAGCTACGTTTCGCTGATTGGTTGAATCAACTGTCCGAGTCAAACGGTGTAGCGAATCCAGGCCAAAAGCGGAAACGTAAACAAAATCAGCTGAGCAATGGATTATCGTGTGAAAATCTCTCCCCTGCGGATAAACGTTCGAAGAATCAGTGACTGCACTAAATCACGGTGTTTTTGTAAATATTATTTTGTAAATTTCAGATGAGTTTCTCTTTAATTTCTCACGATACAATCAGTGGATTCGATTACTCAGCAATTTTTCTTCCTGTCTTTGTGGGTCGATTGTGTTTAATGACTTCTTCACTTGGGCATTTACGATAATGTTTAAAATGTGGCTTCTAAAATAGACGTGGAAATGTGGGCTTTTGAGGTGATCCGATTTGTTTAAATACGAATGCTTGAAATGAGTACCACAAAGATTAATAGATATATCACCGAGCATCTACAAGGGTTTCCAAAGAGTTTTAATTGCCACGCGGTTGTAATAAAGGCTTAACATTATGAAGAACGTTAATCCGTAATCTTAATAGATCGGGTAAAATCATGCAGATCCTGATCTTACTGTCCCTACCTGATGAGTGCAAACAGCACGAAACCGGTCGTGGGGTGTGAATGACGGAAAAGCATGCAAATGAATATTTTGTTACTTAACTTCATTCCGTTCTCTCTTTGAAGCGCACTCATTTTTTTCTAATTTCCACTCCAATTTGTCACAATCTGCCCTTACCTTTAACATCTTGACAAGATGACACCTTTGAAGGACGAAGTTCTTTTTCATGCTTTGGATTTCGTGCGACAATCGCTGTAGATTTCCTGGAACAATTTATTCTAGTAGTCTCGCTAGTTGCCCTGATTTCGACGAGAAGAGGACAGCACACGATATAATGGCCGTTTATAATCGCCTCGAGTGCTTGAACCTCAATCACTGTGATTCTGTATTTGAAAATCTTGGCTCTTTGTTTTACAACCCTATTTAACAGTGGAATACAAGTATACCTGTGTTTACCACTATATCTCCGTCTCAAGGTTCACTGAGCCTGATCTTATTGTCTTCACCTGATTACGACAAACACCCACAATTACATTTGTTCAAATTTTCGGCTTTGCCACATTTATATTACCGTAAATACCCGCGTATAGGACGATACCATGTATAGGACGCATTCATCCTGTCAGTCAGCAGATGTCTGTCTAGCCTATGTAGACTATCGTGGAAAGTGCACTTCTCATTTATGGGCGTCATGTCGAATGATTGGATGACATTTTTTAAGGAAGGCTCACCACCCTAACCTGGAAAAGGCGCTCATTAAATGGATTCAATATAGTCGTCGAGACTGTCTGGGGGTCAGCACCACTACCGTTCGTTTACAGGCACTAAGATTGGCGAAAAAGCAAAGCATTGCAGAATTTAAGGCGTCGATGAACTGGTGCAGGAGATTTTTGGGAAGAAATAACCTATCAATAAGACGAAGAACTACCATTAGTCAGTGACCACGAGGATTTATTAATGAAATTTCAAAGTTATGTCATCAAGATGACTGCACGGCACTTTGCCTGGATGAGGCTTGTGCTTTCATACCATAATACCATACCATAGCCGGGAGTGGCAGTGGGGATAAGCTCCCACTGTTTATAAAATGCTCCCATATGGCACGCGTCTCAAATAGCCTCTGACAGCAAAGTCCAGCTTCTGATATGCACGAGTGGCTTCCCGAGCCCGGCGGAACTGCTTCTTCCAACAGGAGAAGAAGCGAGGACGACTAAAAACCAGTTTGTTTCAGGCAGATAGGGCTCGTTAGCCTGGGAGCTAATTTCCTCTAAGAGGAGGAAAACCCTGATTTTCAACCTCTGCTGCCTTGCGGGATACCCGATCGCGGGAAAGGCTTCGGGAGAAAACCCTGAAGAAAAATCTGAAACATAGTCTGGTAGACGGTCAGTTGGTGCACAATATCTCTTTCTGGTAACTTCCTGCTGCCTTGCAGGTCGCACTTGGTTGTGCAAAGGCTAGAGAAGCTGACTCGAACGAACGCCGAGTGGTGCTGGGGACGCCGCTTTGTACTCAAATTCCCAAGAATCTTCATTGAAGCCGACTCATCTTCCAGGAGGAGATAGTCGCACAAAACAAAACAACAGAGCTCCTTCTAAAACGTGTCTTCAACGCTTTCTCTCACTTCACCGAACATAACTGAAATTTAATTCCTGCGTCGTCAAACTTCTGTATGTACCTTTCCTCAATGGTACCAGACCAACGTAATTCTGCATTCCATCTCACTACCGTTTGGGATCCATTTATCGAACCTGTTGTAATTGGTACCCTGAGGTTAGCTCGTTCTGGGTCTGATGCCATGAAACGCAATCAATTTTGAAACGCGACTCCTGTCTACAAACTCGTTGAACCGCAAAACACTGGTGTTTGGACTGCAGCACGCGGTAAACTTCGTGAGAAAGATGGACAGACAACACCTTTCGTCTAAAAAGCTTGATTTCGTTAAAACAAAACATCGTGAAATTTTCCAAGTGAAATCTGCAAGATTCTGCTAATCGTTTTATCAGCTTTAAAGCCTATCGGTTCACAACTCACGAGAACACTGTCGAGTGATGGGATAAGTATTTAGAACGTCTCGGCAATCTCATCTTCGGTGTTGCCAATCCTATTGAGTGCTCACCTCTTTCGTGTTGATATCAAGTTGTTTTTCGACACGAAACTACCAGGAACGCTTCCGACAGACTTGCCTGCAAAGTAACCATTAGATTATTTCAGTATAGATAAAACGGTTGCCTCGAATTCGATTATCCTGTCACCTATAACGGTATGCGTTTGATTCGCGTGAATTGTGGTGTCGTTGCCTTAACAATCTTCATTTAATCTTATTTCTCTTATAGGAACACAAAGGTATACTGAGCGGAGCGAATAAGATCCTTGAGGACTTCCACTTTTCCTCGCGAAACAATAACCAACGTTGCTTACTGCTATTTTCGAGAACCTCGTAGCTGTAACCACAAGTTTTTAGATTGTTCTAATTAATTGCTTTAATTGTGAAAATTGAATATACATCATTTTAGTCTACTTATATCTAATAAGTAATGTGTCAGATCCTATTTGAGAAGTTATCTCCTCCGGTACTTTGCGTAAGGCGGAGTCTTTTCGTTAATTATTACTGTTGTCAGTTGATTGTGCTTATGTCATTATTGCTCATGTTTCTTAAGGATGTTCTAAGCCTTTCTTACAGCCGCTGTTGGCATGTACCTGAGTGCCTACGGCCGAGAAAGTTTGTCTCCAATGCAAATTCCGGCAAACAACCTCTGATACACATGCCCTTCTTCTATAACCACGGCGATTCTAACCGGACTTCAAGCATTTAAGATACAACACATCATAACGTTACTATGCCTGTTGTGAACTGTACCTGAACTAGTTCCATCATCATATCCTGTGGAAATATAGCGGTCTACATTATTTTTCACTTGGTGATGTGCCATCATTTTCACTGTTCTTTTTGTTTATAATATCAGATAAATGTGAAACTGACTACCCAATGTGTGAAAATCCTCAGTCCCTTTGTGAATCAACTGAGTTTTGAGAAAATAGTTAATTCTCTAAACCGCCAGACATGTTTTAGTTATCCTTCTCTTAAGGACCATGAATCGATACAAAACACGGACTGCACGTATTCGGTATCCCGAATTTATAAAATCGTCTCTGTGTCGGATGAAATCAATTGAATTGCCATGGCGTCCACTAGTCATTCGGAAAGAGTGCATTGACACTACCTTTCTAGTCTTAGAGTACTAGTAGCGTAACACGAACGTTGCTTGTGTGCATTTTATATTCGTTTCTATGCGAAAGTATTTAAATGTTAACTGACAAAATGGCTGGTAGATTTGTCTTTATGAACTCAATGGATGTAAGTGTCTCCCGTAGCTAAAATCGCATGATTTATTTTTGCGGTGTCCACTCGTTGCACATTTTGATGTGTGTGGATGTTTCATGGGATGTACGATTTCTACTTGCTCTCTTCTCGCTTCCATACGTGTAACAATCCATTTGTGGCCGCGGTGATAAAACAGTTCTCAAGAGGCTGAAAAGGATAAAAGTAGGGAGTGTAGAGTTGGAGTTATACATGTGGCTAGTGTTGACAGATCCTGTTAAGGAATAAACCGCCATTTGGCCTGGATATAATATTTTTTGACGAGAAACAGAACCAGTGTAAACATGAAAACTATTTTCCACTGCTATCCGGACTTAGTGGAGTGGACACCTGCAACAATGAAAGCAATCATGTGTAGTGGTTGCAACGACGGACTCAAAAGCTCACTATGATTCGCGTTTCCAATCACAGAGGTTCGTTGTTTGAAACTTTGTATGCATATCTATTTTACAAATAGTTTCATTTCGTCAACATACTGAATTCGTGTTGGCCTCGCTAATGACATTGAAATTAACCTGTGCTACATATTATATAAACAACGATCAAACTGGTTTTCGAAACATCTCTGTTTGAAGGCATGCGAATCCGGATGGAGGCAAACAGCAGGAAACCGGTCGTGGTGTGTGTGTGATGAAAATACTCGCAAATGGGGATTTCTGTTGTTTATTTCAGTATTTTGCCACAATAATAAATGCTCAACCTGAACGTCAATGCACATGGACTACTGGGAAGAACCTGGCAAATCTCGGAGGTTACATAATCGATTGATAGTCAGCAGTTACTCATCATAATTCAACGTTTTCAATAGTCTTAAAACAAAAAGCTTAACAATAACCGTAGAATAGTAAAAATTGAAATGTAAGTGTATAAATCAAGACGAGTAATTAGATTAAGAAGTATATAAGTTTTTGGGAGACGAACAATTCAAAAATTTTCGTCTAATTTCGTTTGAAAGTCGTGCAAGCTAGTGGAGTGAGCATCGGTAGCAGGTAAACTGTTCCAAGTAAAACAGACACGGACAGAATAAAAATACTTTCTACAGTTCAAGTGGGTATATATTCATGGGTCCAATAATTTCCCTTCGCGTGAATAAATCCTGTAAGGGATGGTTTATGTTATAGACTATTTTGTATTTTATGTTAAGGTCTCATCAGACTCGTCTATAGAGAACAGATTCTGCTGAGCTATCCTTTCTTTATACTGCTTGTTTCGGATGGCAAGAACTAGTTTTCTTGAGCCATCAAAGATTCACTGCAAAAGTTCTACATCCTTCTTCAGCCACGGAGACCATAACTGCATAGCTTATTCTGTGACTGGTCTCAAGCATTTGGCGAAAGTGCCCCAAATACCCGTTTGAATAGATTGGGGATACGTGCAGATGCAGTTAGTTTGAAGTGAGGTTTTTAGACTGGAGCATATCCAGACACCCAAATCTTTATCTTCACTGCAATTTACAAAGACGTGAACCTATATGATATGTGAACTCTACTCGATTCCCACATTCATGAGCCTGTATGTGTTGAAGTTAAACGGCAGTTTGTTCTTCAAAGACCAGTTGTGAAGCGTATCAAGATCTCTTTTTAATAACAGGCAGTCTTCTGGGCTACGAATGCAACGCCATATCTTTGTGTCGTTCGCAAATAACGAAATGTTACATCGAACAAGTTTTGGTAGTGTATTGACATAAACCATAAAGATGATCAGACCAAGGACTGAACCTCGGGGGAGTCTGCTAGTTGCTGCGATTGGTTCTGATTATATATATATATATATATTATATATTATATATTATTAATTTTATATTATTATATATATTATATATATATATATATATTAAATTATTAAATTATTATATATATTATATATATTGATATATATATATATATAATACATAGAGGGAATCAACCGTATGCAGCAATTTAATGCGAATTAGCACAGTGAACGAGCCAATATATAACAAGCGCCATCGCATAATGTTTCGCAGTCTAGAATACGAATCCAGTAATGTTTAAACACCTATTCGTTGGCTGCTATTTTAAGTCTTACCTCAATCGCGTTGCAACATCCGCAAGTTTCGTTTCCATAAATCGCGCACAACGATCCCGTATACTCCAAGTAGACTCGAACAAAGCCGTCGTTGGATGCTGTGATCACTACGAGAGCAACGTCAAAAAAATGTACAAATCTGTGAATTGATCCTCAAAATGGAATGAAAGTGTAATATGTAAACGGAACATCGCTTTGCTGATTCCGTCACCATCCGTCACCTGGTAACAGTATGCGAGAGTATGCAACTGATCGCAATAAAAAAAATATTATCGCTGCTAAAGAGGCGTCATATTGATGAAAATGATACATCGGACGGTGGTTTCAATTCAACTATTGGATCGCTGAAACCCTTGCGAATTTTCCATAAAGGTGAACTTGTATTCGTGTTCACACGTAAAAGCTGTTGCAAACTCGAATTCACCCTGTTGATGCGGACGGATTTGTATAAACACAGTGTTTCGCTCGAGATCACCAAATCGATCATATAGGGAATGAGCGATTAATATACATTTGAACGTGTGTGCTGTAAAGATATAGGTTTTCAACTAGTGCTGTCCTGGGGTTGATTGTAATCCACTGATTTTCAAAATAACACATTTGGCGTTTCAACTCTAAAAGGCAATTTGAACTTGTTTTCAGTTTCAGAAACAGTGGGTGGTGACTTACCCCGCAATACCTCACTCCTGCAAAAAATATTGTCCAAACTTGTGCTTAGTCCATTTATTTTCCTATGGATCTCTCCTTCATTAGAACTTCGGACATAATCGAGTGATCAGGATTGACATGTTTGGTTTGCTAGCACCTTTTAACCAATAACCCCAGACTCATTGCGATATAGACAGTTTGACTGAAGATACATTTTTCTCCAACATTTTTTGACCTTCTCCAAACTGCATGGATCCGAATGTGGATTTAATTGAATTTCATTCGTGCATCCAATGGTAGTATACATCTACTTGATTTTTACCGCAAATATGGAATCTCAGTGCAACATACTCAAAGCATTATGTTTGGCGACTACTCATCAGTACCAAGTGCTTCGAAATATTCACAAAGTTTATCACAACGGTCCATATTGGAAGCACTCGAGTTTCGCTCTTATTCGAGCTCATCAGCAGTGCATATACTGTCTCGGGTCAGATTCGAACACAGGACTTTCATCATTGTAGTCTCACGCCTTACCGTCAACCGTTTGACCGTTCGCGATTAAGACTTCATGAATGTTTCATGAAGGCTTAATTTTAATCGGTGTTAGCTTACACTGTATCTGATGGGTAGATCTGACAAGTTGATTAGATCAGTTAAAAGACCACAACAGATGATGCTTGCTCCTTCTCGACTGGTTGGGCATATGACGCTACTCAAATAGGCCAGTCTGGAGAAGCATTCATGAAGGCTTAATCACGATTTGGTTAAACGGTGGACGGTAGCTCAGGCGTGAGACTACAATAATGAAGGTCCTGGGTTCGAATCAGACCAGTGACAGGATATGCACTGCTGATGACCTCATATAAGAGCGAAACTTGAGTCCAGTGCTTCCATTATGGACCGTTGTTTAAAAACTTTGTGAATATTTCGAAGGATTTGGTACTGATGAGTAGTCTCTAAACATAATGAACGAACTCTCCAAATACTCTGAAATACTCAAAGCATCTTTGCAAAACTAGGCACTAAGAAGTTTGTTTTGCCACTCACCATCTCAAAAGCAAATGTTTGTGAGCGTTACCTTGTCTTGTACTTACCATACTGTTCTTGCTGTTTGACTGTGTTCACCGTCCTTTTGGCTCCTCCATAAGTGCGAACTAACTCACCACTCGATAGGAGCCACGACTTTGAGGTTCGATCGTTGCTACCGGTGTAGAGCATTTTCTCTCCCAACTGATAAAATAAAGGATTTTAAAACATGTTGTTAGTGATCAATCTTCAAATAATCACACATACATTCCAATGCTGTTCTGTCTGTGGACACCTTGTGAAGGTATATGTTTGGGAACACAAATTGAGCGATAAAACAGTTATTAACTTCAGACGATATATGATGGAATAAAAAGAACCATTGACCCAACTTAAGCTGCAACAGAACCTATCATTATATAGTAAACCTATCTCAACACATGAATAATGGATCACTCAATTATCTTATCTACTCTAATGTATTTTTACGTGATTCCTGAACTAATCAGTAGGCAGACAAACCCCGTTTTACTACCTATGTTATTTGTAATTCGCATATTAATCTGTGGTTTTTGTAAAGCTATGTGCTTTTTATACCATTAAATTAAGTTGAATTGAATTGAATTGAATGGTTGCATCATGTGCACTCAAAACAGTTAAGCGTTAACCAGCTTGTTTGGACGATGCTCTGGGTTATATTCAGCGAACTGGAGACATGCAAACTTTCTCGTCAAAGCTTTAATATTTGCTACATGCGTCTGAACGGCTTCATGGTGCAGCGGATTTTCAAGCGTTGAAAACGACTTGTATGTAGTCAACCAGTTTTTTGATGAATTGATACACGACTTCGTCACACATACAATCCAACGTGTGCCTATAACTTTGCCCACTTGTGTCGGGTTCATTTTTAAGGGAATTCTTTCCTCACGAAGCTACTTGAGAGTATGTTGGAAAGCCACCGACAAGTTCTATAAATTGACACAACTAAGCATATCAACAGTCTATCCCATCAATTATAGACTAACTTCTCTAGTCGATTAAACTTTATTGGTTTTAATTAATGAATGGACCTAAGGAAGCTGAACATTCCATACAGGAGTAAGAACACTAATAAGAATATCTTTTGCATGGTTCCCCGTATAACATGTCAACTTTTTATAACAATGAATCTTTGAATGATACGAGGTCAGTCATACACGGAAGACAAACCGTAATCTTTACAGAGTTGCCGTACAGTGTTTGAATCGTTTCGTACTGTACAAAAACGATAACTACCTGTTTGTAAAATTCACAGCTACAGCATGTGCCCGATTCCGGGTTTCGGCATTAAAGATGTATTAATTGCCACTCCACTGCCACTTTAACATACATTTGTGAAAAATGTTTTGCAAACAAAGATCGTTCACTTTCCAGATTTAATGTATTACATTCCATCTGATGAGTGCAAACATCACACAACTGGTTTTGGAATACAAGCATATTGTTTATCCAACAACGAGATAGTTGAAATCTAGCGTGAAAGGAAACAACTATATAGATGTTAGATTGTTCATTTAGCATATTTATTTAAAAACCGCGATTTAAAATAAGTGATAAAGTTGAAGCCCAACCTCAAACAAATTTTTGATGATACAGAAAACATTTTCCAAAAATTGCGTCGTTCTTGTCAATCGATATTAAAAGGCCACGCTTCTTACCTCCATGCATACAATCGCGCTTTTATGACCTTCAAAGACGAACTGTACTTTGGCCGATTCCGCAAACCAACTTCGAACAGTCCCATCGATCGAACAAGTGTAGAGTATCTTCCCGTCCGATCCTATGCGAACTTGCGTGATCGGCCCATTGTGACCTTTGAATGTGAGCAAACATTTCCCACTACGCACGCTCCAAGCCTTGGCTGTTCGATCAGCAGATCCTGTGTACAAACATCCTCGGGGGCCATCTGTGTGCCCACTTGGATTGCTCAAAGCTGGCTGATTGTGGAAAGCGATCGCGCTGACCTGATGTGTGTGTCCTTTGAAGCGGAGCAATAGCTTGCCGGTGACAAAGTCCCAGCAGAGGGCTGATTTGTCATTTGATCCGGTAAATATATAATTATCAGCGCAAACGACAGAGGTGATCAGATCATCGTGTTCCTTCAGCGTCTGAAACAGACCGAAGTCATTTAGTCTCTAGTTTCATTTTGGGAATAAATAGTGATTATTAAATATTATCATATTAGTATTATATTCTTAAATATTGATTACTAATATTACATGTTGACGCGTAAACGCCACAATGCCTTTCGATTGTGCGTTTGTATTAAACGCTATGTTAGCGTTTTATATATATTTTAAAAGCGGTTTATGTTGTACTTACGTTCAATTACGGAATATAAAAATCTGAATAGGAATCGTAATATTGTGCTTTTTATCACCAACAACTTTATGATCATCAATAACTTCATCTTTTGCATTGCCGCGCAAGCACATATTGATACGCAAGATATATCAAAATAAGGACATTTGAATATACTACTACCATAAAAGAAGCATAAATTATGAATGAGTAGCCTATTGTTAGGTATCTTTTGAAGAATATTTTGAAGATTCTCTCTGGTAACGTTACCAAGGATAGTGAATGTCTACCTTGGCCATACGATGGAGTATGCGGTAGAGGTCTGAGCTCCTTGGCTGGGAAAAGAAATTGCTCTCTTCGATAAAATCTATCATACAGCAACAAAGGTAGTGTTGGGTCTTCGCAATGTTCCGTACACCGAATGATTGCGACGTCTGGGTCTATGCGACTTTACCCAAAGGAGGCTACGACGCGATATTATTCCGACTTATGAAATTGTGTCTACCGAAGGACATCCACTAAAACACTTGCTCGATGTGTGTGATGGAAAAGTGACACGCGGACATACCTTATTCCTTTACGTTCCAAGTTCCCGTATTGATTGTCGGCGCCATTTTTTCTCCGTACGTTCTATATTTCTTTGGAATTCCCTACCCCAACATGTGGTGGACTCTCCTTGCCTGGCAGCGTTTAAAGCGAAGTTGGACTTACATATGCAAAAGAATAACATTCGTGAGCCTTACATTTGATATTCTCTATTGTTTTTATACTATTGTATTTTTCATGTTTTTATTCATGCCGTAATCCTGTGGTGTTGTAAAGTATTGACTTTTTTAACCATAAATCCTTGAATCCTTGAATCCTATTTACCGGTTGCTTTATATGGACATTCATTCGTAGAACGAACTGACGACAACAAAATTCCTTGCAATTTTGACTGCCATGCATGAAAACCAGTTTCATTTTCATCCCGTTTACATGCGAGCAAATTAAATCTAGCGAACCAAAAGACTGATAAAAATCTCCACTTGAAACAAATTTGAGACAGTGTCCAACTAAATGAGACACCTATTTTTACTGGGTGCTAGTCCCCCAAATTTTAGTCACTCGATCATATTCAAAATGTCAATTCAATTCAATTCAATTTTAATGGTCTAAAAAGCATATAGCTTTACAAAAAACCACAGAATAATATGACAACAACTAATAATATAACAAGCAAAAATGGGATTAGATTGCTTACTGGGCAGTTCAAGAATCAAGTAAATATCCAAGGGCAAAAATTGTTTTCGATTGGTGGGATAACAAATGTAGGTATATGGTGTTAAGATGTATAGTTTTCTTCAATGCACGGGTTTAGGGTCAAATAGGCATCAAGGCTTCTCTTGAAAGTTTGCTGGTTTGGTGAGTTCACAACATTATCTGGCAGATTGTTCCAAGTAAAACAAACTCGCACGGCAAAAAAATGTCGTCTGCAGTTTAGTCTCGAGTGAGGGACAGTTAGAGTAAATGTGTGAGCTCTTGTATTATGCGAGCTCCGTAGATTCAATAAGCATTGTAGAGGGTGATTTTCAGTATTCAATTATTGTAAACCAGAATCAAATCCCCTCGGAGACGACGACGTGGATAATCAAATAAATTTAGCGTTTTGATTCGCTCATTGTAGGGTTTCCGGCTGAGTCCAGTGACAAGTTTGGTAGCTCGATGATATATTCGTTGCAAAGTCGCAACATCTTTTTTAAGCCATGGCGACCATGCTTGAACCGCATATTCCATCGTGGGCCTGATGTACGTATTTATAATACAGGGAATTGTCTGTTTTGAGAACCTACCGAAAATTCTCTTTAGGAGTGACAATTTCTGTGATGTTTTGCGATAGACGTAGTTGCAGTAGCTCGACATCCCTAGGGTGTTGCTTATTAACACACCCAGCCTGAGCGATTATCTGATCACCCGTTTGTTCTGGTGAATTTTATCAGATATGATGTCATCATTGATCGAGCTTAGTTTTGAACAAAAATATACGTATTCATATCGACTGCTACCGTTGATTGTAATTCCAAGGATTCATATGATTGCTGTTGATGGTACGTAGGTTACAAAGTATTATCCTATTATTGGCTTTATCCGCAACAAATCTTTAATCTTGAACCCAGTCAGTGGTTAGAATAATCCCCATATCCGTTATGTTTCTAGTAACGAACGTCCAAAAGGTGCTCAAATTTAAGCGCAGCCCTCAATCAGATCATGGTTACGCTACGACATAAGTTAGTTTACATGACATTCTTTTGAGTTCATCAAGTTCTTCATTAATCTGATAGATGACATGATTTTAAAACTACACACCGAATTGGATATTGAATTATCGGAAATGATTGTCAGAGTAAACTTTCTTAAACCTAAGTTGCTTTTTAGCTATGTCAAAAGCCAATCAACGGATGTTGCAGTCATCTAAAAGGAATCAGCGTTGTTCACATCGGAGTGAGTATCGGTCAAACATTTATAGCTTTCACATACACACAGCGAAACACGCAGACTGTTCATCCACGGGAAAGTTCTTCTCCGTAGCGAAATGTACTGCGTCCTCACTGGCGGGCTTTTCAAATTTTGAGCGATTTAACATCTACAGACCCTTGTAGGTATGTGGTTACGCTCATGACGTGCTTTTGACCCTCTTTACTCTAGCGTTTTAGCGAATGGTGGTTTTGTGCAGATCATGAAAGAGTTCTTGATTGGTTGATAGTGCGCTCAAAACTAGTTTTCACTGCATTTAGTCACATTCGGTGTTCCTTTTTGAAGAATGCTTAGCCTTAATCAATGTTCATGATCCAATTTCGTCGTTTAAATCCAAACGCAAAGTTCTATGTACAATGTTGATAGTCGGCAAGTTGTTGTTTTTGGCATCCTTCGGCCGACGTCGATCATGGATGTATATCACAATAGCATGATTTTTTCACAATGCCTCCAATAAGAGCGGTCAAGGGTAAGTTTTTCCAAAGTAGCGGGGTCATTTTCAAAAGCTTTCATATCGCACTGCAAACGTCTTTGTACCACAAGTGCAGCCAGCCCAATGGTCGATTTCCGGAATTAAACTCAAAATAGAGTATATCTTTCGGAATGTTAATGTGAAATTTTATGTTCAAATAGTCGCTAGCAGCATGTCGCGCTAAGAAAGCTCGGTAACACTTTGTGCTTTCCTAACGATTTGGGACGTTCCGACTGAATCAATGCTGTCACACAGATGTGATAATCATTGAACCGATTTGTCTTGAGATGTTTGAAGCAGATGTCAATTAACCTAATGTCGGAATCGAAATACGACTATGCTTATTCATATTAGTCACAATAGTTTAATTCATATTGTAGCGGGTGTGTTAGAAGTGATTACGTTAGGTTATTTCAGATTAACGGGTGGTTGCTTGCGAACATCTGGCCTCTTATCAACATGTTTGGGTCATGGGCTCAACAATAACCACCTTAGCTCATGCGTTTCACACCCACTTAAAGATTGCATCTCAATTCATCCATCAGGTAAACCTGTTTAACGCCAATCTTATTCACCCCCGAATCCCATAACACAAGAGAAATTCGATTGCACGCAATATTTTTTTGGCCTCCGTCGGTCGATGTCGACCATGGATGTACATCACAATCGAATGAATTTCATGTTTTGCAGCTTTTTAAACGACTAAACAGTCCGATTTGGGAGGAACAATCTCTCCCGCAGCGCTTGCAACGATAGTCAGAACTCTGTTGTATTGCATCAGTTGCACGGCACGGCGTGATCTGCGTTCAGCAGCCAAGAGCTGTATCTGATCCTCCTTAGCTTGCAGACGACGCTGTACATAATGCCTCCAATGTGAACGGTCAACAACAAGTTCTTTCCAGATCGCAGGGTCAATGCCAAGAGCTTTCATATCTGTTTTGCAAACATCTTTGTACCGCAAATGCGGTCTGCCCAATGGTCGACTTCCTAATTGCAACTCACCATAGAGCAGATCTTTCGGAATACGACCATTTTCCAATTCTATAGACATGACCAAGCCAGCGCAGGCAGCGCTGACGTAATAGGGTGAACATGCTCTGTAGACCGCTTTTGAAAGCACTTCAGCGTTAGTCACTCTGTCCATCCACGATATGTTCAAGATACGACGGATGCTTCGTAGATGGAAAGCATTCAGCTTCCGTTCGTGTCTCGCGTGGGTGGTCCAGGTTTCACTGCCGTATAGTAAAGCATTTAGTACGCACGCGCTGTATACCATCATCTTTGTCTTTACAGTCAGCTTGCGGTTACCCCAAACACGAGAGTTCAATCGGACAAAATGACAGCTGCTCTGTCAATCCGCTTATCAATCTCCGTGTCTAGCGAGAGGTTATCCGCAATGGTTGAACCAAGATATGTGAAATGATGTACTGGTTCAAGCTGACAGTTTCCAACAGTGATAATTGGTGGCGATACAGTCCCTTGACAAAGGACTTTAGGAAAATGACTATTACCCAAACCCACGAAGATATCAGATCTATGCAAATCAAGTAGTCAAAACGCTGTCCTGAATCATGTCTGTTGTGGTCGTCACTTCGATCTGATTTGTCAATCGAGTTCGTGCCATCCGATTCATTTCAAGCCCTCACCACACAAGACTCGTTTGCCGATCGTGACGAATTGCACATCGCTCGATAGCGGCTGACATTTTCTATCTCCTAATGTTCTTGATGATGATTTCGCTCGAACAGATTTACCCGTTCAACATCTTGCTAAATGATTGAAACTTGGTATTATTGCCAGAATGAACAAGCAAAGATTTATGCACCTCATCAGTGAGAAAATTCACACGCTGCGTAAACTTAAAAGATCGAATTCATATATAACATATCACTCAAACAATCGATCCAATTTAATCAATCAAAACAACTCACCAACAGGCACTGGCCAGTAAGCGGATCCCACTTCTTCATCGTTTGGTCGGCTGATCCGGATAGCAGCATTCCACGGTGAAACAATACGATGGTCACATAGTGAGTATGTCCCACCAAGATTTGTTCATTTTTAAGACCGATTCCGGCTTCTTCGTTGTCGCCGATTCTCCACAAACGCACTGTGCAATCATCTGAACCCGATGCGAGCAGCAGTTTGTCTTCTGACACTGCCAAACAGTTAACATCTCCCGTGTGACCCTCACAAGTTTGAGTTGGTTCAGTGTAGCGACGAAGTGTAGTTGATGGAGAGCCCATTTTATTTGTTAAACGATTGATACTAGAAAGGGTTGGTGTAAAACTGAGCCACATTTTCCAATGAAATTTATATTAAGTTTCGATCAGTTAAATGATACAGATGGTACTTCATTTGTTTTGGGCTTCAAAACACATATTTATGACCTATATTCACAGTATAAATGTAATTTTCTAATTATAAGAATAAGGAAGAAAAATAATGCGGAATTGCATACACTTGAGAACCTTTGAGAAGGCAGATCACTGCAACACTTTTAAAGCGCTGGCATACCTCGCAACATTTCTAACATGGCCAGTTGCTAGAAGCTAACCTACATCAGATGGAGATAGGAAAATTATGTTGAATAAGCCTTTAGACTAAAGTGATGTGTTGCTCACATTCCCCGAATTTACACTCCACTACCGGTTTCTAGCTGTTTCACGTCATCATGTGGAGACAGTAAGATCAGGGTCAGTGAACATCGTGGCTCGTTGTACGAGCCCTATGCAACAGTGGCATTCAAGTATAAACTTGTTTGCCATTTATCCACTGTTACAAGGCTCACCGACCCTGATCTTACTGTCTCCATCTGATGACGGCAAACAGTCAGAAACCGGTAGTGGAGTGTAAATTCGGGTAATGTGAGCAACACATCACTTTGGTCATCCATAAGCGCCTCGAGTGATTGACCACGAATCACTATGTGATTCTGTGTTTGTACATTGTGGTTCGTTGTACGAACCCTATGCAACAGTGGCATTTAAGTATAAACTTGTTAAGCCTTTAGACTGTCGAGAATCGGGAAAGGGACAAAACAGCCAAAACCAGTCGTTTTTGTAAGCGCAGGATTCAAGCGTTATAGTAAATGAGGGCAACTATAGGAATCGTGGTGAACGTTGACCTTATATTTTCAACGCCAAATATGGGAGATTTCGTCAAGATGGTCCAAAGAGAGCCTTAAGCCCATCGGAGTGAACCCAAGGCATTGTGAAACGAAAATTGCTTCGCAACTATCAATGACTGGTGCCTAACAAAACGGTTCATTCTTTCCCGGATGCATCCAGTTCGGGGGTCGATGACTCTATTGTTTGGTTCGACAAACCAAGAATTTGGGCAGGCCAGTTTGACGATGTGATTACTCGCAAAACTGGTCGATTACAATGAGTTGATCGGATGTTTTAGGTTCACATTGTGGATCGGTCATTCTGTTGTTTGCTATCCCACGTTAAGTAACAGAAATCTTAAGTTAAATTTTGTTTACATTAAACAACATATCATTATTCATCTATTAATTATTAAATGAAAGTAGGTATTAGATAATTTCTCCAGTAATTCTGAGTGAATACCCAAACCATAACTGCTAGCAATTGAACGTTATTTTCATCCCTGTCAAACTATGTGAACTCTGAATTTGAGACAACGTTTGCTGCATCTGGCGAAGATGGGTTGTTCAATTTCGCAAGCTCTTCAAGTGGCTCCTACAAATTATTCGTCATGCATTCACGCGCTTTTGGGGTTAAAATGTGATCTGAATAGTTTGTGACAAGATTTCATTTTCAGACTTTGGTAAAGAATGGCAGTTCAGCGAAGGTGAATTACACCGTTGAATGGAATCCAAGCCTAGAGAAATGAATTTTTAAACCTACTTATTTAGGTAGGCGATAGTAAACGGATTGATTTTTAATCTTGCATCGCTAGTGGCCCTTTTCATTGGTGCTCACCTCCGCGAGTCTCGAAACGGACCAAGAGACGTAATATCTCACTCACATAATCAATCGCAAGCATTTGCTCGCCACTCAGTTCAACACATTCACTACTCTGTAAATCTGAATAATCGAAGAAAACCTTTGAAAAAGTAATAGATGGATGCACAGTGCTTTGCTTGGTTGCTCCTTTGAAACCAGACAGGCGAAATAAAATAAGTTAAAGCGGTAAGCAAGCTGTGAGATTTTCCGGGGAGAATGGATAATCATGATGGGTACCCGCTTCTGTAATTGTGTTCAAGAACGGTGCGATCGTTGTTTATCGAATAATTAAACGAAGACTATTACGGATTGACGTACCTTATGCTAGCATGTAATCAACGCGACCAATGACGATGATAGAACGAATTTGAGTACTCTCAAAAACAGTTTATCCTGATTTTACTGTCCTACCTCATAACTGAAAACAGCGGACAGCCTGTATTTGTTTGTTCGCGATTGGAATGCATACGAATACAGTTGTTGACCTTCTTCAGTCTATATCGACCATGGATGTACATTGCAAGCACATGATAGTTTCATGCTCCGCCGCTTTTAGAACGATTAAAGAGTCTGTTAGGAGGGCTCCATCCTAACGAATCAAACAAGCCCGAGTGCCTGGACCTTGGACTCCCGATCAACGTCACACTCCGGTCTTGTTCTGTTTTCCTGGCAGTTGGGTTAGAAACAACGCATAGATTGATAGAACGCAACGACAGTCTCTGCTGCAATATCCACGACATCCATTATATCACAGTACGTAGTGACAATCTCTCCCGCAGCTATCACATCAATAGGCAGTACTCGGTCGATTGGCGTCAGTTGCACGTCGGCGGCGTGAACTGCGTTTAGCATCCAACGGCTGCATTGCTCTTCCAGAAGAGCATGACGCTTTACATAATGCCTCCATACTGAGCGGTCAAGAGCTAGTTTTTCCCAACTTGAAATGTCAATGTCATGTCTCTTTTGCGAGTGTGATCGAATTCGTGATTTCAACTCACATAGAGTAGACTTTTTGGGATAACGCGAATTTCCATTCAGTACACATGTCCTAGCGAGTGTAATCGGCGCTGTCGTAGTAAGACTAGACTAGACTAGCTTTTAGAAGCACTACAGCATTCGTTACACTGCCCATCCACGTTCAAGATACAGCGGATGCTTTGTAAACGAAAAGCATTCAGGTTCCGTTCGGTTTTTGCGTCGATGGTCCGTACAGTAAAGCATTAAGTACGCAAGTGCTCTATATCATCATCTTTGTCTTCAAAACCAACTTGCGGTTGCCCCAGACACGAGAGTTGCAACAGGACAAAATGGCAGCTGCTTTGCCAATCCTCTTATCAATATTTGTGTCTAGCGATTGGTTATTCGTAATGGTTGAACCAAGATATGTGAAATAACGTACTGGTTCAAGCTGACAGTTTTCAACAGTGATGACGGGATGCGATACAATCAATTGACCAAGGAATTCGGTCTTGCTCATGCTGGTTGTTTACCCAAAGTCTTCACATTCTGACGTAAAACAATAGATTAGCGACTGGAGGTGTTCTTGGGAGTGAGCAATAATAGCGGCATCGTTGGTAAACAGCATGTTAAGGATTAGCAAATCCCGTAATTTGGTTTGTGCTCTTAAGTGGCTCGGGCTTGAACGTTTGCCGTCACATCGGGTGTGCAAGTAAATGCATTTGGTTTTCGTCCTAATAGGTTGATCTCTAGCAGAACAAAAATAGCAAACAAAGCCTGGACAAGAACAGATTCTTGTTTGACATCTTTGCTAACTTTAAAGGCTTCTAATATATAACCGTTAAAATCGACCGAACCCTTCATGCCAGAAATGAATGAAATAACGAATTTGAACAGTCTTGGTCTGAATCGTATAAGATCAAGTATGTGAAAAAACCCTCTTTGGTAACTTGGTCAAATGTATTCTTCAGATCAATACTACTGCGTATAATTACATGTAGTGTTCCCGACATTTTACATGAATATGTCTTCAGGAGAAGATCATGTCTACGAGTGAGGCTCCCTTGTGAAAACCTTATTTTGATTCAGGGAAAACTCTGTCAGCTAATTCTTGTAGCCGCATTGGTAAGAATTTAGCGAAAAATCTGCCTACAATATTTTGATAAGAAATTGCTCTGTAATTTTTGCAGTCACCTCGATTACCCATATTCTTAAACTCACTATTAATTTTATTCTACACTTGTGGAACGCACTCCTCCAGCTGACACCAAAGTCTGTTTAATTCCTGTTGATTAACTGTTGTGCTCGTGGTTTCTTCGGAATAGGTGAGTCTCAGGCAATTCCAAACATCACTGACCACTAAAATAGAAATGCAAAATGTCAACTGATCTTAAATTAACGATTTATTTGACACGAAGGCGGTGATCAATGACACGAGAATGAGCATGTTACAACTGTGTTTCATTGGACCTAAAAACATCAACCTTGATACTTCTTCCGTTCACTCGAGCTACGTGACTGCTCTTCTGTACCATTGTACACGTCTTGGCTACTGCGATCAATTCTTCATTGTCCTGTGTGTTTTCTCCTACCTTCGTGGGTTCAATAAATTGGTGAGCCCTATATATGCGCATCTTTCGCGTATTTTTTTCTGTACGTCAATTTTCCCGACTTAAATCAGCGTTTTTTTTCAGATATAATAATAATAATATATATATATATATATAATCGTACATTTTCGAATCGTTTTCTCCTAATCAGTTTTAGCGGTTAGAAATTTTTTGCCGTATCCTGTTTACAATGGGCGATACTGAACGCGTTATAGTGTCCTTGACGGTCAACACAATACCAAGTTTCATTCCACATGACCCTGAGTATTGGTTTTATTTTTTAGAAACTGAATTTAATGCTAAAAATATCATTGATGACTCAGTCATGTTTGCACAATTAACGCAGTGACTCCTTGCTGCCCCCGAATGTGGAGGTTACCGTAGCGTCAAGAAGGCTGTGGTTTCCCGTACGTTCTCTTCTGAACGATCTAGGCTACAAAAGCTGTTCGGTAACTTGGAAAAAAGCCATCTGCCATACTAATAGAGATGCGCCGCCTATTAGGGACATAGCAAATGGAAGAGCTCGTATTAAAAGCAACTATGGCTCCAGCGACTCCCTGGGTACGTGCAAGCCATATTGTTTTCTGCAAAAATACTACAGTGTCTGAACTAGCAGAAATGGCGGACAGCATCACATAACGTATCCGTTCCCAGAGAGCAGATGCAAATGTTGTCACAGTGACTACTGGACGACAATGCGCATCGGGTAACCAAAAGTACGAAATTAATCCAGACTTACTTGCTAAGGTTGCAGCTTTAGACAATGAGGTTCGAAACCCCATACTCAACCGTAAGCCACGATCATGCACACAATACCGCCGACACTCGAGTAGCCATACTCGTTGCCGGTTTGCCGGATACACCGAAAATACGGCGATGATGCACGATGTTGCATTAAACCATGTTACTATCGCACTTCGCGAGCGAAAAACTTGAGTCAACATAAAATGACGACTGCCGCCGTCAGCCCGAAGCGGTTAGGTAATCGTTCCTTCATCTCGGATTAGCGTAGGCTGAACAAGACAACGGTGCCCGATATGTACCCCATTCCGAATATTCAAAACGTGACAGCCAGTATCTACAGGGTATACTATTTTCATTGAGGTTGACCTTGTTCGGGCGTACAACCAAATCGCAGTAGCCGAAACAGGCATCCCTAAAACGTCCATTAACACGCCGTTTGGACTGTACGATTTGTGCGTATGCCTTTCGGTCTACGTAATGAGGCTAAAACATTCCAGCGATGTATGAATCAGGTTTGCAGGGGTCTCGATTTTGATTACGTCAACCTTTATGATGTACTAGTCGTCAGTTCCTCTAAGGACGAACATATTCGTCATATGGATGCGCTTTTAGATCGTTGCGATCAACGTGAACATGTGCAGTTTTCGTCAGAGCGCACTCGATTTTCTGGGTAATAGACTCTCGGCTTCAGGTATCGAAGCACTAGAAGAAAATACAGGAACAATCCTGAACTTCTCAGAGCCCACCAGGTTTAATGAGTTCCGGCGATTTTTTGGACTAGTGAACTTTTACCGTCGTTTCATCCCACAATGCGAGCGCGTCTCACAGAATTTAAGCGATTTGCTCCATGGTAACGCAAAGTCTTTAATTTTGAAGGACGAATCAAAATCAGCATTCACGTCGCTTGAGAAACATATCGCCGAGATCACATCCCTGAAGCACTATAGGTCCGATACGCCACTGACACTATTCACGGACGCATCATACAGTGGCAGTGGGAGCAGTGCTACAACAGTATGTTGACGGGTTATGGTTCCCGATGTCGTTTTTCTCAAAACGAATTCAACCGACAGAGACTATGTATAGCACATTCGGCCGAGAACTATTGGCAATATATCTGGGGTCAAACATTTTTGCCACTTTCTTGAGGGCAGGCAGTTTACGGTGTTTACTGATCATAAGCTCCTAATTCACTGAATAAGCGGATCTGCAGTAGGATACACCCCTAGAGAGACAAGACACCTGGATTTTGTCAGTGAAATCACGACTGACGTACGACACATCACAGATTCCCAGAATCATGTCGCGGATGCACTCTCTAGAATAGGCGTGATCGAGTTGCCATCCTCCATGGACCTCAGCGAAATCGCTGCAGCGCAAGCTGTTGATGGTGAAATCACACAGCTATGGGATTCCCCTTCCCTTGACATCAAACCTATACCCTTGCCTGAGGGCTCGGGTGATTTTGCTATGATGGATGAATCGTCGATGTTGCGGCAGAGTCAGTAGTTGCGTTCTATCAATCTATGCGTTGTTCTTAACCCAACAGTCAGGAAATCAGATCAAGGCCAGAATGGAGCGTTGATCATGAGTCGAAGGTCCAAACGCCCAGTGTGTGCGTTTTGACCGTAGTCATGTTTTGTATTGCTACGGCAACAACAGAGTGAACGTGTGAGGGTATACCATAATCGTGGGAAAGTGCATAGTATGAACGACGGAAGTTGATTGTCAAGGCGAGTCAGACAATTTAAATTTTGTGAAGATGGGGTTTATTTCCGAATTACAAAATGGCTTACCCAACAGCGATTTCTCACCGTTGCGAACTTTGGTCGATCTGGTAATCCGGCTTTCTATATTCGTTAAGAGGGTGCCTTCCTAACAGAAATCCTTTGAGACGTATCGCAAACTGCTCTCTGACCGCTTATCCCGTCTGCGTTCAGACGGCGAGTATTCGATACCCTACATAATCTTTCCCATCCAGGCATTCGTGCTAGCGGTAAACTGATTACGAGTAGATTTATCTAGCCGAAGGCCGGTTGGGTCGTTTGGCAATGGGCTAAGGCGTGTGATGAATGCCAACGCACGAAAATCCACCGACACACCAGGTGTCCATTATGAACTTTTGTCGAACGGAATGAGCATTTCTTTCACATTCACGTCGATCTAGTTGTCCCTTAACCACCCTCATATGTCCGTACATACATCCTCACCTGCATTGACCGTTTCACTAAGTGGCCCGAGGGCATTCCGCTACACAACTGCTATTCCGATTGGGTTACGCACGCTTACTTCGAACTTTGGGTGGCACATGTAGGTTACCCGTGTATTGTTACAAGGGACAGAGGTTTCCATTTTGATAGTGCCTTTAGTAAATTGTTGGGTACTCTCTGTTCCCAACATAACCGAACTACTGGTTACCACCCTGCTGCGAATGGCATGGTGGAACGGTTACACAGGCAACTCAAGGCCTCGCTAAAGACGCACGGAGGTACTGACTGGACCGAAGTCATGCCGATCGTCCTCCTAGGTTTAATGTCAACCTTTAAAACCCCCTTGCAAGCCACTGTTGCCGAATTGACATTCGGCTGTATCATCGCTTTACCTGGTGATTATGTCGCCCCGGGTAAGCAATCACCATTTGCCTATGGAGATTACGTGACGCGCTTGCGACATTATATGAAACGTTTCCACCCACCACCACTACGGCTTCAGACCAAACCGCCCCACGTTACGAAGGATTTAGCACATTGCCAGTATGTTTTTCTGCGAAACGACATAGTGAAGCAACCTCTTCATCCACATTATGCTGGACCGTTTCATAACATTTAGGTTTTACAGAAACAATTGTGATTGACCGCGATGGTAGGCATGATACTGTCTCGATTGACTGAGTCAAACTGGCGTTCATGGACGATACAATGAGCACGGTTTATCCGCAAGGCCGCCCTACAATCTCAGCACAGCCGGTAATAAGCCCTACAACATTAACTACTAACTCCGAGCCCACCACATCCACAACTAGTCGCGTGAAACTGCAACCCGTAAGGTTTGCCGACTAGATAGTGCAGATTTATCACGTTTCTACCGATTAATGTATTTCACGTGAATTTTTGTACCTCGTATTTATCACTAAGTCGTGGCCTTGAACCCATGCACCAGAGACAGTATTTCTTCTCACTCCTTTAGGTACACTTGCGCCCTTCACACTAATGCAACCGTGGCACTCACCATCCGAAGAACACCGACGGTTGTCGCCAACCTACCCGGTTGCAAAACACTTCGCATGTGAAACATATCTGTCAGAAACATGTGTCTTGCGTGGATGGTCCAGTTTTCACTACCTTAAACCAACATTAACTATATAACTTCACTAATAACTGTAAGGTATAGCAATCTTCCATGCTATATTTTTAATGTATTATATGTTCACTATCGTGGTAACTTCGTAAAACCTGTGGTGTATTAGAACTTCATGCGCTTGCGATACACATCCGTTCTCCTCATCGATAGGTGGAGACAGCAAAATAATAACAAGGTCGGCTTATTCTCTGATGCTTCCGCGATCTCAGAAATTAGAACTTCAAACGGTAAGGAAGTCTAATTCTAAATAATTTGTAGTCTATGCATCTTGCTCGAACCATATATGTATCAACTAAATTAAGCGTCTTGTTGAGTTTCGATAGCGAAATTAATGGATAAACGGATATGAAAATCCGGGTTTTCGACCTGATCAAATCTCTTTCATGCCACTATTAAATTCCCAATGAAAACTTACATCTAATAGTGAATTTTTAATAATGAAGGATTTTCTGGAAAGCCGTTGCTTTGTTCGCTTAAATATACCTTGTGATATAGGAGTAGTAATAAAGTCTAGCTTGGGTTACAAAGGAGTAGATAACATTTAATATTCGCTTAGACGAATGTAAACACAAGATATACACTTGGCACAGAAACTAATTTTAAATTTTCATACGTTCCCACTGCTTAACGATTATTTGTGGTGTTGTGTTTCACGGAAGAAACATCATTTGCCTTTCAGCACCTGATAAACTTGATCTAAACATTGTAGCAACGTAATCAGTATGTGGTACCAGGAGATGACGAAATTCAACTTACTCTTTCTCGGGCAATTAAGCACTATGCTAGTTAACATGAGAACATTTATTATTATAACACTGCAACTGCATGATCAATCATTGGTCTACACGTTTGTCTATTGTTTCATTCACATGGTAACCCACATGTGTATTGGTGGGGACCGGTTGATCGATAATATTCTCTTGTAGACAATAGAGCTTGAGGACAATGCTATACACTCTCCTAACACAGAATCTTTGCGACGCAAGCACATGCACCCCATCATTAAATCTATTCAAACTATGAGAGCTAGGTTTCCCCTATTTTCTTGAATTTTCTTCGAACTTATTACGCGTATGAATATGGAGTTTATGTAACAATGTTTTTATTGAATCTGTTAGAGCAGTTTTGGAAAACGTTTAAATTCTTATTTATCTCAAATATAAGAGACATTCTGGCTGTGTGACGATATGCCGAAAATATCAACTACTGAGGTTGATTGGGAGTTTATATTGGGGAAACATTTACAGTACTTAGTGCCATGATGGACAAATTCAGATTGCAATCGTGAAATTCAAGTGAATAACAATCAGAGATTCATTATTTAGTCCTATCTGAAAACATTCTAGATACAATCTATCACGTGTTAAGACAAGTTCATGTCTATTTGGTTTTAATGTGAGGATTTTAGTAATACGGCCGACATGGCGAATTGGGTGGACATCTACACAATCCAGTTCTGCAGCTGACAGAGATTGACAAATTTCACCCAAACAGGCGCGTAATTTGTTTTCGTCATCGCAGCTTGGATATCGATCTAATCGCTCTTACCTAACGAATCGTCTCATAGCGTTATATGACTGGACGAAAGAGTTAAATAGAAGTTATAGCATTCACGTTTGTTACTTGGACATTTTGAAAGCTTTTAACAGAGTCAATAACCATTTGCTTCTTCAAAAAACGAATGCACCTACGAATAAGTGATCCACTCCACTCATGGTTGTGCGACTACCTGTCAGATGGTCATGCACGATGTAGAGTACACGGAGTGCTATCAAAAAAGTTTAAAGACACCAGCGAAGTACCCACAGGGATCTGAGTTACGCCCACTCATTTTGATCTTATGAATAAACGATTTGATCCCCCTCATATAATCCAAGTTGGTCCTTTTGATGGATGAGAGGAAAATTTGAAGGCGAATTAGTTCTGCAAGTGATTGTGAGAAATCGCAAATGGTTTTGGACAACGTGACACATTGAGTGGTAGATGAATTGTCTTCTTAACTGCGAAAAGATTTTGATCTTTTTGATAAAATCAATCACAGAGAAA